>CAUYRT010009120.1:0-24710 GCA_963574885.1 Lepilemur ruficaudatus | reverse complement strand
CACTTGGGTTGTTTCCACGACCTAGCAATAGTGAATTGTGCTGCCATAAACATTCGGGTGCAAATGTCTTTATCATAGAATGTCTTACGCTCTTTTGGGTAGATGCCTAATAATGCTATTGCTGGATCAAATGGTAATTCTATTTTTAGCTCTTTGAGGAATCTCCAAATTCTTTTTCACAGAGTTGCACCAATTTTCAGTCCCACCAGCAGTGTAAGAGTGTTTCTGTCTCTCCACATCCTTGCCAGCATTTGTTGTTTTGTGATTTTTTGATAGAGGCCAATCTCACTGGGGTTAGGTGGCATCTCATTGTGGTTTTGATTTGCATTTCTCTTATGATTAGAGATGTTCAACATTTTTTTATATGTTTGCTGGACATTATTCTGTCTTCTTTGGAGAAGTTTCTCTTCATATACTTTGCACATTTATAAATGGGGTTGTTTGATTTTTTCTTGTTAATTCTTTTGAGTTCTAGGTAGATTCTTGTTATTAGACCTTTGTCAGAGGTGTAGTGAGCAAATATTTTCACCCATTCTGTTTGTTTTTTTATCTTATATACCTAGAGACAAATATCTCAATAATTCTCACTCAATGAAGCCATCCTAATTTCAAAGTCTTCAACATGGTAAGTAGTTAAGTGAATCTGAAATTCAACACACATTGGAGAGAGAGAGTTTGCCCTCCCGTCTTCTGATAAGTATTCTTGAAGAAAAAAATATAATATAAATAATTACTGGACACTGAGAGCCATTCACTGGCTATTATAACATTCATCTTGTTGCAGAATTTTTTTTATCTGATTAGTATTAACTTCCACTACTCATCTTCTAGTCAAGGTTTGAATAATGAATGCGGTGCTCAAAATTACGCTCTCAAAATTCTTCATAAGATAAAATTTTAGCTTATGGGTAAATATCTAATGGTTGCTGAATTAAAGTATTTTCCATGAGTTTAATGCTAAGAAAACAGCTCTTTATTGTTTAACTTTAAAACAGGAGGACATAAAAATTGAATTTATTGACATTTATTTTATTTGTTCTAGGTTGATATGCAAGAGCTAAAATTTATTTCCAAGGATACACATTTCAATTTCTGTGTGAAAGAGGAAGATCTGTAATAAAACTACTTTTAATGCCTTAGTTCTTTAAATGGCTTAATTGTTTTCCTTAAAGGAAAAGCAAACAAAATTGTTTTTAACCACTAGTTGATAAAATGGCCCATTGGTAGCCTTGACAAGATAATCTCTATGTTTTTTAACAGGATGTTGAGATATTAAACCAACTACTCCTTCATTAAATTAAAGAGGCCATGAGTCCAAATATAGTCATCATTTATTTCCTATTTTAATACTAAGTTTGGGTTTGTAATAGGAATTACTGCATTTATTCCCTTGATACTTTTGCTACTACTTTTGGTACTTTCAGTACCTTTTGATACTACTTCTCAAGACATGCTTCACAATAGCTCCTTTCCTTCGATTAATGCTTAACAAAATTAAATAAATACTGTCTTATTTTTCTAATATGTAGCTACAAAAATTGGTGCATAGCATTGCTCTGAATTAGGAAAATGTAGATTTTCACAAACAACATTCTTTTGAAGACTTAAGGAGAAATAGAGGGACAGCTGATAGTATTAAGGCATTAAAAAAATCCAGGTAATATTGTTTGATTATTCTGATTTAATTATGTAAGAAAATTAAAGAAAAATTCATGAATGAACACGATAAAGACAATAAATATTGAAAAGTAACAGAAGTCTAGGCAAAAAATTAACGTCAATCAATCAATTTTATGAAAGCAAAAGATTGGTCTATAAAGAGAAAGCTCAAATGTAATATGTATTGATCTTAGTAAAACACTTGATCATAGTTAATTGAATTTAATTATTTTCTTGAATACCGAAACTATTGCCTATACTGAAAACCAGATGAAGGATTAAATAATACCACATCAAGTTGAAGAATATGGTCAGAGTTGTGTTATTATAAACGCCCATATTTAAATTTCCCTCAGAATTCTGACACAGAGGGTAAATTATGAATATGCTTACTTTATGGACACTCTGAAATGTGAAATTATTTCTTTATATCTTGAACTCTCCTATACTATTTAGAAAATGCCCAGATACCTTCCTACTGTGCAATGCATTGTAGAGTCACAAGATTTATTTGATTCTACAAGCCTCCATTTCCTGTTATGAGAAATCAAACAAATTTGGGTGGATAAACTAGAAGGTCCCTCAGTCTTTGATTCCGTTCTGCATATGACTTTTCAGAGAAACGTATTAAAACTTTACTTAATGATTTCAATTACTAAAAAAATTAATTTGAAAACTATATATCAAGATTTTGTTACTAAACCACATGACCAACTCTAAAAGGAAACTTATTACTATTTAGTGGAGAAATTTTAATCATTTTTAGAAAAATAAAATTATAGCCTATCTACATGTCTGGGTAAATTTCCTTGTATGTAAAGACCATAGATATTGGCAATTAATAAGCTAATTTAAATATTTAGTAACTGTTATACCAAATAACAGTAAAACATAAACATATGAACTAAGAACTCAGAACAAATAAAATTCCAATATTACTTAAATTTTTGTGATGAGAAAACCCATAAAAAAATCATTGTCTAAGTCATCAAAATATTCATGTAACAAATATGGAGTTTATTTTATTAATTTTATAAAATGATCCACTGTGTAAAAATATCCCCAAAGTACTGAAAAATCTAAAATACTTGGACAGTATAAAACTAAAACATGTATTTATACAGTTTAAAACCCCTACAGGTACATGATTTATAATGTAACTTCTATAAAATAAATAGTCACTGCTTCTTTAATTTTTCATAGTCCTTTTTTTCAACAGTACTACATTGTTTTAAACATATATTTGCTGATTCATAAATTTATTCATCAAATATTTATTGAGCTTATTCTCTTAGTATGTTGTACTAGGCACTATGTTAAATACGGCATGTAGAACAAATATAAACCCTACTTTCCAAGTGTATACTTTCATAGAGAGACAGATTGTACATATTGTGCAAACCAATAATTATACTACCTAGTGGTAATTTCTATAGTGGATGTCTTCAGGATTTGGGAGCTATGGTAGATTGAGTAATGGCCTCTAAAGATGTCCACCTCTTGATTCCTGGAATCTGTAAATATTTCACTTATATAGCAGATTTGCAGATGTGATTAAATTAAGGATGTTGAGATGGGGAGATTATCCTGGATTAGATGGATGTCGCCAATCTAATCACATTATTCTTAAAAGTGGAGAACCTTTCTAGGCTATGATTGGAGGAAGATAGGTTTTGTTACAGCAGCAATAGAAAACTAATTCAGGAACACAGGAGAAGGAGGACTTAAATATGCTGAGTCAGGGAAAGTTTCACAGAGAAGGACCCTGTCTGATATTTACAGATGATTAGAAATTTGCTGGACAGACTAGTTGGAAGAGCTACCCAGGTGGAGGAAACGGCATTTACAAAGGCACAGAGGAGTTAAATTATGTGTTATGGTAACTCTCGATTGTTCAGAATTGTTAAATAATAAAATGTGACACGGACTGAAAGGAAAAATAGTTTATGTTCAGAGATTCAGCTGATACTCTCTGAGTTTCCAAATGCAAATCCTGGAAAAATTAATCTACATATATTACTTTAATCTGTTGCCTACTCTAAAGCTACCATTTACTATGCATTCCTGGTATGACTCAGGTATTCTTATCTCATTCATTCATTTAGGGTTGGCATTACTACTATTAATAGAAGGTAACTAGATGTTACATTTAAGTATATTCAAAGCATTGCACAAATTGGCCTTTTTAAATTTAACCCATTCATCTTATTGCCTTTTTCAAGTTCAAAGGAGAAACAAGTACAGAATTTTCTGAGCTTTCTAGCTGTGATAACAGAAACACAAAAAGACTGATTGACAACTGTTGCGATGCGAAAGAAGTGCCAAATGTTAATAAGGCTTTTGTTGCAAATAATAAAAATTATTTTAATTAACTTGAGTTAAAAAGTGGATTAAATTGTTCTCCTCAAGCATTCAACTATAACAATAAACTTGCAGCTTCTGAATTATGATTTTTGCTAATACCATTTAAATAAATCTTATAGCAGTAATTCCACCATGTAATAATTTTAAGAGCTACTTATTTTTTGCTAGTATTCAGTTTATTAAAGATGTGCTATAATTCTGAAAGTGGAATCTATTCCATCTTTGCTTATCACAGGATTGCTTGAGATTGGGAAATTATGCTAAATTTTCTATAGAATTATGCAAGACCAATTTACATATGATATGAAATATCCATTCCAAAAAGTTTGCAGATAATCTTCCATATAAAAGTTTATAGGTTAACTATATAAATTTATTTTAGTCTTTTTTTCTGAGAAATTATTATATGTAGATGTTAACATGAAGAAATATTCTAGAAACATTCTTCTTTTCCCTTCTATTACCATTGGGAATTATGATTTATGGTAAGTGGTTTGGACCTTACGTTTATCGAGTATAAACATAGATTCAACAGGACACTAGACATTGCCCTAAGATAATTATGTTGTGATGTGTTTTTTTTTAAATAAAGCCAATTAATCTCAGAGATTTTAATAATGTTGGTTTTTCTAAGGTGAATATGTTTTCATTTTGTGATTAATTAGTGTCATTACAATTTAGCTGCCCTGATTAAACATCTGTTTAAGTATCATACTGAAATAATTAATTTATGTGTATAATAATTTATATAAACCCATATATAAATTATCTATATAAAGTATAGGTATCAAAATAGAGCTTGTAAATATATTTAGAAAATTGTTACTGATATTCATCTGTATAAGAGGTATAAAAAGGATAAAAAAATAGTTACGGATATATATATATCTATATATTCTATATCTCTGTATGTATATCTAGCTATCTATGATTGCACACTGTCTACCCCCCCGACACAAATAGATTATTACCCTTTGATATATAGTTCTCTTCACACCATGATTTAAATTATTATATTACTTTGGAGTAATAATCATTAACTCAAAATTCACCTTTTGAAATATTTAATCCTCTGTGTCTGTGGGGACATATGAAAAACACTTTAAACTGCTTGTAGTGCTAGATATTCCTATCTTAAAAACTTTTAGAGGCAAAAGAACATTTTATTCTTTCATTCATTTAACAAATATTTATGGTCTACCTTATACTAATCACTGTTCAAGGCATTTGGAATACATCAGTGAATAAAACATTCGATGAACCCTGGGCTTATAGATCTTATGTTTTATGAAGAGTCAAGGGTCAATAAAATACAAACATAAAATTCATTAAATGATATAGTGTGTGCAGTGGGAAACTACTACCTATGGACCAAAGCAGGCCTGCCACCTGTGTTTGTGTGGCCTGTGAGCTAAGATTTTTAAAAAATATTTTTAAATACTTGAAAAAGTCACAAGATCCTGTGATGTGAAAGTTACGTGAAATTAAAATTCCTATATTCATAAATAAAGTTTTATTGAAACATACCCATGGTCATTGGCTTGAGCATTGTTTATAGCTGTTTTTGCACCACAACAGGAGAATTGAGTAGTTGAGACAGATATAGAACATATGGTTCCCAAAGCTTGAATTATTTACTACCTAGTCCTTTATGGAAAGTTTGCCAACCACTACATTAAATAACTCAGTAATACTTAATCTCTCTACCATAATATTAATAGTACTTATATAGATAGATGCATTGATATCTAGATCTCAGTTCGTTAATACATTATTTCACTAAAAGTTTTTCCAAATTAAAATTTAAACATGGGGTATTTGCTGGTAAGAAATACAAAGAGGGCCTGTTAGGTCTCCTAAGTGTCTTCATTAATAGATATTATACATTACTGGCATGTAAATGCAGAATTCAAAATATTATTTGCATTAAACTAACAATAATAGAGTACCCATGTGCTTTAGCTACATTATCAAATCAAGTTCTCAAAGCAACCCACTGAAATAGGCATTTCTATTCCCATTTTGTAGACAAAGACCACTGAGATGCAGGAAATTTGAGTGACTTCTACAAGATTGGATCATATCTGTTTGATGTTTCAGCCTTAATTAAATCCCCATCTGTTGACTCTAAATCCAGTGTTATTACTTCTGTCCTAGAGTTACCTCTAAGTCATGCATTATACGGAGTACTGGTTTTACAGCTCTGTGCCATAGCTTAGCAATCAAGCAACGCTGAAATTTAAGTGTTATCAGCAATTTGAGTTGAAACAGTGTGGATTACCATCTAAAATCAAAAAATGAAGTGATTTCTGGATTAATCAGGATTAATTTATTGTCCAGGCAGTGTAAATAGGCATGTTTCCCACTTAGCAACTTAGACTGCTTTTTTCGTAAGAACAATGTGTAAACTTGATAAGGCTCAAACCTCATCATAGCCTTTTTATGTTTACTTACTCAGGGATATTAGTATTCATTTCTTTACAAATTCTAGAATGGATTGATGGAATGGGTGAGGTAATAGTGGAACAGGTAAGAGCCTGTAAGGTTAACCAAGAGGAAAGATCAAAGATAGGGAGAATAGAACTGATTTTACCAAGGATAAGAGCTTTGATAACTTCAGATGAGAGTGAGTGGTGGACTCAGGTAAAAAAAGGAAACTCAGATAAACAGGGTTTGTTATGAAGTAAACCTACCAAAGACCATCTTTACTCTTGTAAGAGCAGGATGAGAAGGAAGGCTGAGATTAGGTTTATTTGAGAATTTAAATAGTAGGAAGAGGGCTTAGTGACTCTTCTTTTTTAGGAAACTTTAAATTTGTGTCTTATTATATATGCATGTTCTAAGGATGAGATAATCACAAAAAATTTTCAGTTTTGAATTTTTCCTGATCCTGTTTTTCTAATTCTGCTTCTATTTTGTTCCTATTTTATTCTATAAATAGGACTTAGAAGTCAAATCAAATTATTAATGAAGTAAACTGGAGGGTCAGTCACTCATTAATTCAAAAAAATTTTTAGAATTCCTTTTATTGGGTCAGATACTATGTTAGTTTGAGAATGCAGTAATACAGACGACCATAGTTTCTTTTCTTTTTAAGCTTTTATTTGATTCCAGAGACAGATAGTAAACTACTTGTTACATAATTTATTATCTAGTTAAAAAAATTATTCAAAATTTTATGAAGGGGATGTACAGGGTACTTTGAAAGCATAAGAGGAAACTGATCTAGTCAGGGCTAGATTTTTTTTAGGATGTAATTTTTAGGCTAAGAAAATAAAGATGAGTAGGGGTGTCTTAGTCTGTTTGGATTGCTATAACAAATTGTCTTAGACTGAATAACTTAGAAACAATGAAAATTTATTTCTCACCGTTTTGGAGACTGAGAAGTCCAAGATCAAGGCCTCAGTTTCTGGTGAGGGCCCTCTTTCTGATTCGTAGATGGTGCCTTCCAGTTGCATCCTCACAGGGCAGATGGAGCAAGAAATCTCTCAGAGGCCTCTTTTATAAGAGCATAAATCCCATTCATAAGTGCTTTGCCCTCATGACCTTATCATATCCCAAAGGCCCCACCTAATTCCCCTCACATTAGGAATTAGGTTTCAACATATGAATTTTGGGGGACACAAACATTAAGGCCATAGCAAGGGATTTCTCTAAATGGGACTGGGATATGTAGCAGGGGAAGGGATATTTAAACAAGTCTTGGAGCTGGGAGTGGAGGAGTGCATGTGTTCAAATGAAAGAAATGATGGAAAATGAGTTCTGGATTGTGGAGAATGAGGGGGAGAGAAGAAAAACATGAAGCTGAGGAGCTAGGTCGGGTGAGACCATGTATGTATGCCCTTTGACAACATGTTCATGATTTAGAATGTTTTCTCCTACCAATAATTTGAATTAATTAAGATATTTTAAACAAAAGCATGATTTTTAAAGGATTTAAAATGGAACACTCCAGAGAGTGGGGTGATTGGAGGAAGCCCAGAATGGATGTAAAAGACTGGTTAGAAAATAATGTGGTTCTAGTGAAGATAAAATAAAGAAGCTGGTGGTAGAGCCAGGAATAGAAGATAGATGTGAGACATATTTAGAAAATAGAATTGTGTGTATCTATTCATTAACTGGATATAGGAAGTGAAGAAGTTTAAGAATGATTATAGCTTTGAGGACTGGATGAATGAATTCACTATTGACTGAGAGAGGACACTGGCTGAGGACAAGGATTTTGTAGGTAATATTATATTATGAGTAGGGCTTTGCGATATTGAGCTTGAAGTGTCTATGAGATATTTAGGTCAAGATGTTGAGTCTTCAATTATATATCAGTCTGTTGCTCAAAGGAAGGTCTGAACTGGAAGTAAAATCTGAGAAGTAGTGAAAGAGGGCTGGTAATTTAAGCCGTTGTAGTGGGCTGTGCAGAAGGGATTGGATGCTGAGACCATATCTATTATTATGTTCTGAGGGGCTCTGTCATATCAAGATGAGCCAATCCTGAATGTTGATGAGAGCTCAAGTAAGACAAACAGCAAAAAATGCCTCTTAGTTTTAGTAACATGGAGGTTATTGCTGAATTTGCGAGACACATTTCTGTGGAAGAATGCACACTAAAGATATATTTAAGCATAAATTATAGGTGAAAATATGGAGAAAACAAATATAGGTAGCTTTATCAAGAGATGTGGTTGTATGAAGAAAAGGAGCTTTGGTGGTGGTAACACTGAAGAAGGTATTAATAATATTAGGGGTGGAACATTTTAAGATGGAAGATACTGGAAGAAGCACATTTGAATACTGCTAAGAGGCATTCAGTAAAGAGGAAGTGGTTGGAGCTTCAATGAAATGGCATTATATCTTAGTTTGCCCTAAAAATTTAGCTTGACATCTGCTGTTATTGCAAAGTTAGTGATAATGACTCTTTTCAATTACAAAGCTTATGGGTTTAGATGTTAAATTACATGGGTCATGTGATATATATAGAAGAAAGAAGGAACAATTTAAGATATCAAAAAGCATCTGGAATATAGATTGGAAGCCCAATAGTTATTTATAGCATGTTGGAATGAGGTCAGAACAAGGTAGGTAGAGGCCACTGTGGAGACTTGATGGTGAGAATTAATGCTTCACATTTCTGTACGAAATAGGATCAACAAGAGTGCCAAGACAAAGAAATGGGTATGTAATAGCCTTTTCAACAAATGGTGCTAGGACAACTCAATATCCACATGCAAAAGAATTAAGTTGAACCTTTTCATCATATCATACACAAAAAAATTACTTCAGAATGTATCACAGACATATAGTATCTAGAGCTATTAAACTCTTAGAATAAAATACAGGAGTAAATCTTCATAACTTTGGATTAGGCATAGCCTCATTATATATAACATCAAAAGAACAAGTCAAAAAATAAAAAAAATCAATTAGACTTCAGAAAAATTCTAAAAGTTTGTGCTTCAGAGGATACCATCAAAAAGGTGAAAAGACAAAACGTGAGAAAATATTTTCAAAATATGTATCTGATAAGACACTTGTATCTAGAATATGTAAAGAGCTTTTACACTCAGTAATAAAAAGACAACCCAAATTTAAACAGATGTATTTAAATATAGATGTAAGTACAGATGTAAATTTGGGTCATCATCAGTTGAAAATACACTTTTGATTTATGATAATTTCAGCTTCCATTGGGATTTATAGCTCCATTGCAAGTCAAGGAGTGTATGGAATGCATGTCTCTTTTGCACCATGGTAAAGTCAAAAAAAAAAAAAATCTTAAGTTGCAGCATCATGAGTCAGGGACCTTCTGTATAGGCAAAGAATCTGAATAGATATTTTCCAAAAATAATACCCAAATAACCAATAAACACATGAAAAGATGTTTAGCATCATTAGCTGTCAGTACAAGGCAAATGAACACCACAATGGATGCCACTTCACATGCACTGTGGTGGCTATCATCAAAAAGATAGATAATAACAAGCCTGTGAGAGGATTTGAAAAAAATTAGAACCCTGACACAGCTGGGGGGAGGAATGTAAAATGGTGCAGCTTCTCTGCAAAACAGTCTGGCATTTCCTACAGAGGTTAAATGTAGAATTATCCTATCACTGAGCAATTCTACTCCTAGGTATATACCCTCCCCAAATGAAAGCTTATGTTCATACAAAAACTTGTGCACAAATGTTCGTAGCAATATTACTCACAATAGCTAAAAATTAAAAACAACCCAAATGTCTATCAGCTGGTGAAAGAGTAAACAAAATGTGATGTAATCATATGATGGAATATTATTCTACCTTAAAAATCTTTAAAGTACTGATATGTGCTAAACATCGATAAATCTTGAAAATATTATGCTAAGTTAAAAAAAAAGACACAACAGACCAAATGTTGCATGATTCCATTTATATAAATTTCCAGAATAAGCAGATTTATAGAGACAGAAAAGAGATTAGTAATTTCCAGAAGCCAGGGGTGGATGGCAGAGATTGGGGGTGGGGTAGGAAAATGGCAAATGACTGCTAATGGGCATGAGATTTCTTTTTGCAGTGATGAAAATGTTCTAAAATTGTGGTGATGATTGCAAAACTTTGTGAGTCCACTAGAAACTATTGAATTGGATCCTTTAATTGGGTGAATTATATGGTATGTGAGCTACATTTCAACAAAGCTGATATATTACAAAATTAAGAGACCATATAATTTGCTAATAGTGAGAACACAGAGATGAGAGATCAGGTTATTGAGGTTTGGGGAGAAGATTTGGAGTAGGTAGTTTAGGAAAAAGGAAAGTAAGGTGATTCTATAGAATCTACATGGGTAGGAAGGGAAGTAATAGCAACAGAGAACTTCAGTATAGTCAAAAGACAGACTAGAGGTTCTGAGATCATCAACATGATCAAATCACTAATTGTATAAAATATATATTATGTAAGGCCAGCCTTATCATATGTAATCATCAATTTAGGTCTTAAAGTATTACATTTAGTCTGCTGCCATAATGTTAGAATTCAGGCAAGAACAACCAATTGTACTTTAATCTGAGTCTCTCAGCAGTTATTTTGTGTCCAAAGAAATCGGTAAGATCAGGTTTAAGCTTTCCATCATTTTGCTTTCACACTTAGCTTTTATGTGGTGAACAGGAGGGAAGAGGAGTTACTAGAAATATTTAGAGAAGTAGGTAGAAAAATAGGTGTGGTAAAGCACTTTATCCACAAGACTCTTGCCTGAAGAAACTATACGATTATTGCTAGGAAAATGTCAACCCACCTACCCACCTCTTCAATGGAGCCTATTTGCAGCCCTGGAGAGTGAACATTGCTTGCCTAATATAAATAGCAATCAAATTCTCATGTTGCTTTTAAGATGTATAAGGCAAAGGGCAAGAAGACCGTGCAAACCGAAAAAAAAAAAAAATGAACTGTCTTTGGGGCTATAGTAAAAGATATTGCGTTTTTGATTTGAGATTCAGCTTGACTGTTCTTGGCATATATGAATGCCTCTGATTTGTGTATATTGATTTTATAACCAGAGACTTTACCAAATTCACTTATCAAATCTAGGAGTCTCTTGGAAGAATCCATGGGGTTCTCTAGGTATAATATCATATCATCAGTGAAGAGTGAAAGTTTGATCTCTTCTGCACCCACTTGGATGCCCTTAATACCCCCCTCTTGCCTGATTGCTATAGCTAGGACTTTGAGCATTATGTTGAATAGAAGAGGAGAAAATGGGCATCTTTGTCTAGTTCTGGTTCAAAGTGGGAATGATTTCAGTTTTTCCCCATGATGATATTGGCCATCGGTTTGTCATAAATGGATTTGATAATTTTAAGGTATGAGCCGCCAGTGCCTATTTTGTTAAGAGTTTTTATCATAAAGGTGTGTTGGACTTTGTCAAATGCTTTTTCTGCATCTATTGAGAGAATCATATGGTCTTTGTTCTTGCTTTTATTTATGAGGTGAATTGCATTTATAGATTTGCCTATGTTGAACCAGCCTTGTATCCCTGGAATAAAGCCCACCTGGCGAATTATTTTTTTCATGTGTTGCTGAATTCTATTTGCTAAAATTTTGTTGAAGATTTTTGCATGTATATTCCTGAAGGATATTGGTTTGTAATTCTCTTTTTTTGTTGTGTCTTTCCCTGGATTTGGTATCAAGGTGATATTGGCTTCATAGAATGAGTTAGGAAGGATACCATCTTTTCTGTAGTATAGGTATGAGTTCTTCTTTGTTTGTTTGGTAAAACTCTGAGTTGTAGCCATCTGGTCCAGGACTTTTCCATTTTGGGAGGTTTTTAATTGCTGCTCCTATTTCTGAGCTTGAGATTGGCCTATTCAGAAATTCTGTTACCTCCTAGGTGAACTCAGGGAGGTTGTACGTTTCCAGGAATTTGTCCATTTCCTCCTCGTTATGTAGTTTTTGGGCATATAGTTTTTTATAGTAATCAAAAATAATGTTTTGCATTTCTGTGGTGTCTGTTGTGACTTCTCCTTTTTCATTTCTAACTGAGTTTATTAGACTCCTTTCCCTTTGAGTTCTTGTCAATCTAGAAAGAGGGCTGTCAATTTTATCTTTTCAAAAAACCAGCTTCTGGTTTTGTTGATCTTCTGTATAATTCTTTTGTTCTCAATTTCATTTAGTTGTGCTTTGAACTTAGTTATTTCTTTTCTTCTACTAGGATTGGAATTGGTTTGCTCTTCTTTTTCCAATTCCTTGAGTCTGTTCATTAGGTTGTCCATATCTAAGCTTTCTGATTTTTGGATGTGAGAGTTTATTGCTATTAGTTTTCCTCTCAGGTATGCTTTTGCTGTCTTCTCTTTCCAATTCCTTGAGTCTGTTCATTAGGTTGTCCATATCTAAGCTTTCTGATTTTTGGATGTGAGAGTTTATTGCTATTAGTTTTCCTCTCAGGTATGCTTTTGCTGTATCCCACAGGTTTTGGTAACTTGTGTCTCCATTATCATTTGGTTCAAAGAAACTCTTGATTTCCCCCTGAGTTTCCTCCTTACCCAGTAATAGATTGTTTAGTTTCCATGGCTTTGTGAAGTGGTGAGTATTTCTGTAGGAATTGAACTCTAATTTTATACCACTATGGTCAGAGAAGACATATGGTATAATTTCTACTTTTTTGAATTTGTTGAGATGTGATTTGTGGCCTAGTATGTGATCAATTATGGAGAAGGTTCCATGGGATGCTCAGAAGATGTAAATTCAACTTTATTTGGATGAAATGTTCTGTAGAGATCTGTCCAACCTTTTTGTTCAAGAGCTCTGTTTAAGTCCAGTCTTTCTTTGCTTATTTTCTGTTTCGATAATCTGTCCAATTCATACAGTGGAGCGCTGAAGTCTCCCACTACTATGGCATTGTTGTTTAACATGCTATTTAGATCAGAAAAGGTTTGGTTTATGTAATTGGGTGCTCCTGAATTGGTTACATAAATGTTAAGAATTGTTAAATTGTTAAATCTTCTTGTTGCATCTTCCCTTTCACCATTATAAAGTGGCTATCTTTATTCTTTTTTACTTTTGGTATTTTAAAGCTTATGTTATCTGCAAATAGCACAGCTACCCCTGCTTTCTTTTGACTTCTGTTTGCCTGGATGATAATTTTCTATCCCTTGACCTTCAGCCAGAAGGCATTTTTGTGGCTTAGATGTGTTTCCTGTAGACATCAGATGCTATGCTTGTGGATTTTTATCCACTCTGCCAGTCTATATCTCTTCAGAGGACAGTTTAGGCCATTTACATTTATTGAGAGGATTAAAATTTGAGGAACATTTCCATTTGTATTATTGGGTGAAATCCTGTTGCTTTGTCTTACTCCTTGAGCCATCATGCAGTCCAGGTTCTAGCCTTTAACTCTTGAATGATTTTACTTTGAGGAGTGCCTATTGCGCTGTTCGGTGTGTAAGGCAGGTCTGAGTACTTCCTGTAGGGCTGGTCTGGTCTTTGCAAATTCCTTCAGTGATTGCTTGTCTGAGAAGGACTTTATTTCTCCCTCATAGATGAAACTTAATTTTGCCGGACATAGAATTCTATGTTGGGCATTATTCTGTTTTAGAAGATTAAGGATAGGCACCTAATCCCATCTGGCTTGTTAGGTTTCAGTTGAGAAGTCTGAAGTTAATCTGATAGGCTTTCCTTTGTTGTTGCTTTCGTTTCGCTGTACAGGAGGATTGCTTCTTTCGTGTTTACTTTGGTCAGCCTAATAACCACGTGACAAGGTGATTGCCTTTTCACATTGAGTCTCCCAGGAGTTCTGTGTGCTTCTTGTGTCTGGATATCAAGATTTCTGGCCAGGCCCAGGATATTTTCCTCCAGTATTCCATGAAATAAGTTTTCCAGCCCTTGTGAATTTTCTTCTTCCCCCTCTGGGATCCCGATCAATCTGAGATTTGGCTTCTTTACATAATCCCACATTCTTGTAAGCTTTGGTCTTGTCTCTTCCTTGTCTGTTCCCTTTCTTCCTCTGATTTGTTTAGTTCATAGGCATTATCTTCAAGCTCTGAGATTCTTTCCTCTGCATGATCCATTCTGTTCTTGCGGCTTTCCACTGTATTTTGGAGTTCCTTGAATGTTTCCTTCATTGCCAAGATTTCTGTTTGGTTTTTCTGTAGTATTTCAATTTCTTTGGAGAATTTTTCATTCATTTCCTGAATTTTTCTTGTGGTTTCTCTATGTTGGCATTCTGTTTTCTCTTCAGTACCATTGAATTTTCTAACAATCCATATTTGGAATTCTTCTGTCAGTTTAATCATATCATGTAAGTTGGTGTCAGTTGGTGGAGATTGAGTATTTTCTTTTGAGGAGGAGTCAATTATCAAGGTATTATAAAACCTTTGTATTGTGCTCTAAGCCTCCAAATATGATATGCAGGTATCTCAGTCTTTGGGGAATGTCCTGCCACTTCAAAGGGCTCCTTGAGCCCTGTTACGACTTTAGGTGGGGTGCGAAGAGCAACAAGTATCAGTGAGCCTAAGAGAGAATACCTCAGAAGTTGCTTGATCCGCAGCTAGAGGGGAGCTATTATTATGTTATTTAGAGATCTTTTGCCACTCTTGTGGAGCAGTTCCTGGTGGGGGGGGAGTCAATTGGTGCAGTTGCTAAGGACTGTGGTCAAGATTTTCCTTCCTGAACCACAAGCCCCTAAGTTGGCAACAGTCTTGGTGCCAAGGGCAAGCCCTTTTGTTCTGATCTTATCAGATGATCAAAACCAACACGCTGTATATAGTCATCACTCTGCCTCCTTTTGCTTAGTTCCAAGGTCCCACAGATTTAAGCTAGTCATACAGGGAAAGCGACTTTTCTCCTTTCTCCCTTCCTTCCAGGGCTGAGTCTGTCTTGGTGGGCTGGTGGGGGGACAGTGATGGATGAGACTGCTGCAAGTCCCAGATTGGGAAACATCTTTTCTTGTTTTTCCCTTCCTCCAAGGGCAGAGTCTGCTCTGCCAGAGGGGAAGATAACCCACTGGCCTGGCAGAAAGGCACTTCCTAGGGCTATCAAATTATATACTTTTTAAAAGATGGGTGCAGAGAAATGGACCTGATTCTTGTCTACTGAATTTTCCCATGGAAAGTGCTCTACACTCCTGACCAAATGTTGTTTTAAATTCTGCTCTTCTGTATCTGTCAAATTTCCTCCACTTACTTTGACTTTCTTAATTATTACTATGTAATAGTGGTGTGGTTGCCAAGTCTCATGCTTGCAGTGATGAAAATGTTTTTTATAGGGCATTATTTATGAAATTAAAAACTATTCTTCATTACTTTAATATGAACATTTTAATATTTAAATATTAAAGCTAACATTTTAAAGGAAACCAGAGTCCATCAATCCAAAATATGTATTTTCAACAGCAAAATTAATGATCCAAGCTCCATGTTCAGTCTGGAATATAATGTTTTACATATGGATTGAGTATGGAGAATAGGAGGTGAATTAACATTTTTATAGCAAAGCTGACTTTATATGTCTCATCATTGAAAGTAAGAAGTTTCAATCTTAAGAAAACTGCAAATATGTACTTCAAGTCTCTTTAAAAAGTACCATTCAGACCATCAAACAGACAAGTACGTCACTCTAGTCAGAGAAAGCTCCTGCATTGCTGAAAGCATGTCACGTGGACAAATAGCCACACACGCACATGGCGCAGGCCTCCTTGCTGTGGCATGTCATGTGCTTAAAGGGAAGGCTCTGTTAGGTTTTTCACAGTCCTCAGTAGGGACTAGTTGATTCCCATGTTTGAAAAGTTTTAAAATTTGTTTCTTATCATTGAATAACAGTATAGAGAAAAAACTTAACAATGTATAGATTATTTGAGGGAGGAGAATTCGGAGGAAATGCCAAGTGAAGATAGAGGCAGAATACCCTCAGAGAGAGAGAGATCTGTGTGTGAGATGTGAAGATAGCTGGCAGTTTGGAAACGAGCGTGCTCACAGTTTGCAATGCGAGTCAGAGAGCCAGTTCCCCGTGGGTGAGATGGGTAGGGTTGTTTGTCAGATTGCTATCACCCGCGTATCTGTTAATCCTGGAACTGCTTCTTGAATTTGGGCTTCTTCCTGGCCTCTGTCCACATCTCAGCAAACTAATACACGCTGAGGGAAAAGTTTACCCAACATAATTAGAAATGTCATTTGTCACAAGCAGTATTTGTTTCTTATAAATTATAAAAAATACTCAGATTTCCAATCTCAGTCCAGTTCCATTGTTAGAATGGATAATCGTGAGCTGGTTGTCCTTACAGGGACACTGCTTAGGATACACCTGCTAGGATACACTTTATCCAACGCTTGAAACTTTTACTTTAAAAAAAATGTACTTAGCCAGGCATTGTGGCGCATGCCCGTAGTCCCAGCTACTCGGGAGGCTGACGCAGGAGGATTGCTTGAGCCCAGAAGTTTGAGGTTGCTGTGAGCTAGGCTGACACCACGGCACTCTAGCTCGGGCAACAGACTGAGACTCTGTCTCAAAAAAAAAAAAAAAATGTACCACAAAAACTTTAGAAGTTGCTTAGGCTTGATCTTGATCATGCTGATACTCTGAGAATCCGTCTAGGGAGCAAGGAGGCCCCAGCAGGAGAGACGGTGGGAGGACTCGGTGGGCAGAGCTGAAGTGCGTGTAGTGAAGGAAGATGAAGGAGAGAGGGATGCCCATATAGCTGTGCAGTGGGAGCCCCCACAGGCCTCTCTGAAGCCTCTCCCCAGTACTCGATGTCTGTCCCATAGAGGGTACCCAGCAGCCAACCAGTGCTGGGCACAAAATTAGCAACACCTACAGGCCTGTATCCTTGTCCAGGGACATAAGCAGCCCCAAGCTCTTCTTCATCCTTCCTCAGTCCTGCCTAGTTTCCTGGGGGCTGGTGCTGGGTGGAGAGGGGAGGAGGCATTGGGAGTGAGCATCCTTCACTCTCACTCCAAGTGCTGGGGCCGGAGTTTAAGCCTGTGCTGGGGAAGATGAGCATCGACTTAGGCTTCAGTTGGGAGTTTTTAAATGAATAGGACTGAATTTCAACGACTGAGATAAAGTTATTTTAATAACCAAAAGATGCTGCAAAAAATTATGGAGTCTGGTCAAGATGACACACGAAGGAGAATGGGTGGCAGGGAGACTATCACAGTATATTTGAGAGGCAATTATAGAAAAACAAAGACTTTCATTTTTACACCTTGAGGTATAATTTTTCCAATAAAACTGCTCCCTAAGTCCAACAGAATGGTTCCTCGTAATATACAAGAACTTTATGTAATTTCTAGCAGGGTCCATAATCATTCCATGAGTTTATATAATGACATGGGTAGAGTTATCATGAAAATGACCTGTGAAGGCATTCATTCTCTCATTCAACAAATATTTATCTAGCATACTCTATGTGCCAGGCATTGTTGCAGCCACTAGGAATACACCATGAAACAAAAAAGACAATATCCCTGTTCTCTTAGACCTGATATTCTAATGAGGAGAGAAACAATAAACAATAAATATAATAAGTAAATTGTGTCATATAGTAAGAAAGCATTGAGTGTTAAAGGAAAGACAAAAAAATAATAGGGCCATTTGTGGGGAATCAAGAGTTTGAGGTAGGGGTTGCAGGTTGCGATATTTAATACCATATACTCAGAGCGAGTCTCATTAAGATAGTAAAATGTGAATAAAATCTTGGAGCCAATTATATAATAAACATCTAATTCACCAAGATAATCTTAATTCATCAGTGTGTAATTCTGTATTGTTGGATATACTGTCTCGTGTCTTCAGCCCTAAAATCAAGAACGGAAAAAAAACCCAAAATTATCAAAATGTAGAAATTAACTCTATTAGAGTCAACTAAATTGTTACTCTAAAATATTAAGGTGAAACAAACTAATAACAGATCTAAATTTATTGAAATGCTCTATACCAGGAGATCCTTGCAACCCAGGCATTTTGGCAATTATATACTGCATTGTATCCATAAAATCTGCTCCTTTTTGAACATGTTTTTTTCCCTACCATTGCCTTAAAAGGCATGCCATCTGTGTTTCTGAGAAGTGCTGTGCAAACTTCAACAGTTCCATCTTCATATTGATCTAATCCTAATCAACTAGAGTTACCATGACAACCTAGTAAGTTTTCTTCTTTCTATTTTGGAACAATTAGCAATTATCCTGTTTTGGTTAACTTCTAGAGTATTACAAAGTAATTCTTGAGGGTAAAATGAATATTCAACTAAAATATTAATAATGGAGATGCCATTAATCCAATTACCCATCAAGGGGCTATCAATTTAAAATACTTCAATATGTGCCAGTCCTAAAGAAACTGCCAATATTATTTCATAACGTAACTAAAATTATTATAGTCCATCCAGAAGAAAAAAGAAGTAAAACAAATTCTCTAGTAGGTAAAGTATTAGGAACATGTGAAAGTTCAACTGTATAGGTGCTTTAAAAGAATATCATATAACTATGTATTCATCACAAACATACATTAATGTTTTCATATATTATGAAGATTACCTTTATCTTCTCTGATCTTAAATGATCTGATAAACATTTTAGGATCACCCAAAATCATATAGCCCAGTTTAGATGGTATCAACACAGAAACACTAAAAAAACATTTTTTTCCTTATAAAAGATTCTTTTTGAGATTAATCTCTAGGATCTATCAGTATTATAAAATATGCTATCTGTCTTTAAGAATTTTTAATTATTTAATTGGGAAGATAAAGACATACAGAGAAGAGCAGCTAATCAGAGCAAGAAAGCTGAGTTTTAGTTCTAAATGTGAGTTTGTGAGCAAGTCACAACCTCCTCACATCTCAATTTTTTGAAACAATTATACCGTATTGTAAAGAAAATGAACACGATTATTTCTAAGGTCTTCTAGAGTTCCAAAATTCTATGATTCTCTAAAACGGGCAATGGTCAGTATCTACTGGGACTTCACTGAAATAAGTCACCACAAAGACTACTTTTGGTCTGAAAGATGCAATTTTGACCTGATTTTACATATAATTAAACAGAAGCTAAAAGAGTAAAATGGCTTGGCATAGCTGACACGAGGAAGAGGAAGATAGGAAATGCAGTCTTGTCCAACTTCTGAGCCAAAGTATGAATAGATGGGGCTGATCAGGACAGAGAAGTAGATGTGGTGTCCTTATCAGTACAGTTTTTGGGAAAGAAACTGGATTGGCCAATCTGAGAACTAGGCAAGTACATCCTTCTACAGGGCAGGGAAGGGTAAGAAACTTTCTTGGCTGGATGTGGTGGCTCACACCTGTCATCCTAGCACTCTGGGAAGCTGAGATAGGAGAATCACTTGAAGTCAGGAGTTTGAGACCAGCCTGAACAAGAGGGAGACTCCGTCTCTACTAAAAACAGAAAAATTAGCTGGGCATGGTGGTGCCTGTAGTCCTAGCTACTGGGAAGGCTGAGGCAGGAGGATCGCTTGAGCCCAGAAGTTTGAGGTTGCTGTGAGCTATGATCACACCACTCCACTCTAGCCTGGGAAATGGAGTGAGACTCTGTCTGAAAAAACAAAGCAAAACAAAAAGAAAGAAAGAAACTTTCTTCATTGAGGTCTAGACCACAAAATATTCCTTAAGATTCTCTACCTCCATGAAACATTAGGCATCCTCAATGCAGGTACACTAGACAGTGTGGACATAGATCATATTTTGATAATCAGAAATGGGAATTTTTGGTCACTACTTGATAAATGTATAATTTTGTTTAAACATTGATCCCATGTAAGTTTAATTAAAACAATTCAATTTTCCTCCATCCAGTCAATTCTGAGGGAAAGGTAAAATTGGGTTTCTAGATTTTTAACACTAAGGAGTAGATCCTGAGCAGTGGTGTCCACCCAAAGTGATATCTCCATCACATCTCTTCATGAGCGTGGTGCTAACGAACTACAGATGTGTTCTAACATGCAGGTGCATGAACATACACACAGACACGCACTGCTGCAACAGAGTCATGTCACAGGTGACGTCGATCTAGGGCACGCTAGTTATATGGGAGAGCAGTGTATAATTTCACAAAGAGAGGGCCAGGCTGAGGGAGAATAAAGTTCTGTGCTCAAATAAGTGAGAAAAATTTGTTAAAAAGTAAATTTAAAACTTTCTGTAATGCATGGCCTCTAAGCCTTTACCATGATGGTGGAATCTCTACAAACATGCTGTGTCATGGTATTTCCTAGACATAGCTGGGTAGAGAATCATTGTTCACAGAGAACACATAGAAACCAGTATTTCTATGGAATAGCACACATTGGAAAACCCAATCCAGATGTGATATGTGATGTTTTATGCACTTTAAATATGTGCATCAATCTTGAGGCATTGATGAGAACCTGTGGACCAGGAGAGTGCAACTTCGTATCATCACTTAGATGGAGAGAAAGGACATGCACACATGCAAGTCTTCCCTGCGCTTCAAATTAAACTTGCAAGAGCTGAACTGCATTCCTTGTCTTATTTCTTTCAATTATATTGCTGTTTTAATTATTCAAATTCTTCCTTAGAAAAGTGTCTTGCCTTGAGCTCAAAATTTCTTCTCTCTTGTGAAAATACTCAGTAGTAGTTATAAAATCTCAAACCTAAGAAAGGGTTTTGGAACAGTCTCATTAACATTGTAATTAAATAGTAACTTTAATTTTTGTTGATAAGCAATTGAGTAGCAATTATTTAGTTCATGCCAAAAGTGATTTTCATCACATAAACAATATTTTAATTTTAAAGATTTGTGAGAGCTTAGTTTTATAATTAAATCTTATAAACATAGCCTTTGTGATCCCTGCATTTCTACCTGCCACATCAAGAAAACCACTCCTGACAGTCCAATTCCAGGTCACAAAAGCTGTTATGGATTGATATTAGGTAAGATTTTATATAAGCATAAATAATACAAATAAAAACAGATTAGAGTTGAGAAACTGCAGTAATATAAAGAATTCAGTTAATGGTAATAGTGAGTATAACTAAAATAAGAATAGAAATAGCTTTTTATCATTACTTTCTAAATATCACTTTTTACATTACAGTATAGAAAAAACAGAGATGTCAGCATGCTCACATATTAGAGAGAAAGAGTTCTATTATCAAGGAGTTTATCAGCCTTGAAGTAAACAAACTTTTTATAACATGACTATAAAATCCCTGTTTTCTTCTTAATCCTTCCAAATATGCCTTGAATTACACAGAATAGAATCTTCAGCACTAGTGTTGAAAGCAATACAGAACAACTCTAATGCATAAAGACTAAAATGATAGTCAAACAGGAAAGTTCAAATTTCCAGCAGAAATTTTATTTATCCTATATAACTGTTTATTTTGCCCAAATACACAGAAAATCACTGCTTCTTTTTTCACTATGAGCTATTAAATAGACCATCCAAGTTATGTCTTTGAAGTAAAGAGAAAGGTCTGCTCACAGGGTATAATCTGGGTGATTGTTCCTTAAATGTTGCGTAGCACTGATACATACCTTCACAGGGCATGCAGGGAGGAACAAGAACACAGAAGAAAAAAATATTAAAAAAAAAAAAAAAAAGGATTGTCAGTGGTTGCAGTGGCTCATGCCTGTAATCCCAGCACTCTGGGAGGCTGAGGCCAGAGGATCGCTTGAGGCCAGGAATTCAAGACCAGCCTGAAAAAGAGCGAGACCCTGTCTCTACAAAAAATAGAAAAATTAGCCAGAGGTGGTGGCATGTGCCTGTAGTCCCAGCTACTCAGGTCAGCCTGAAGCAAGAAATCACTTGAGCCCAGAAGTCTGAGGCTGCAGTGAGCTATGACGACACCACTGCTCTCCAGCCTGGGCGACAGAGCCAGACAGAGACAGAATATGTATCAAAAAAAAAAAAAAAAAAAAAAAAAGTAAACTCACTAAATGTAAGCATTCAGGAAAAACAAAAAGTATACTTCCATATTATGTCTGTACTAAAAACATTTGAATTCAAAATAAGACCTAACTACCTGCATAGAAATTTCTATATAACCTTAGCATTACTTAGGGGATATTACAAATTCACATGTCACACTGAATGATGCATAAGATTGATGTGGCTAACAGTTTGTCTAACATACACAGCTATACATCTGTCATCATGACTATAACTAAATCTGCTAGGAGATGAATTTGCTTTTTGTTTGAAAACAGCTTCAAATTAATCAGTGAATGATCCAAGTTTATGGTATTTTTCATAGAACAAAAATAGAACTTTTTAGAGGAAAAAACTATTAGAAAATATTATACAAATTTTCTGCCTTATCCTGTGGCCAATCATTACTTTTACACTTCAATTATATCTGAAAATGGTTTATAAATACAAATCTGAAGCAATATACACTTAAAATACCACCAACCACCTAAAAGTTGTAGCTTTCCATTTTTCACTTTTATCTTGTCCATCTTTTGGTGGCTCTAAGAACTCAGATTTTGGCTGCTGTCTTATAAATATGACATCACAAGGTAAGTCCACCAGTCAAATAAGCACTGGATTAGGACAAAGAACAACTTCTCAGATTAACTCACAAAGGTTATAGAACTGCTGTAACCAGAAGGACCAACATTTTCATGAAAGGACTTTGATCAAAATTCAAAGCAGTATTTCCTCTGAACTCTCCTTCCCCTGACCTCATGCAAAGAATTACAGTGATATAAACACATATGAAACATCCATTTTGTTTTAGTCTTTGGCTTTATTTATTTCTTATGTAAGTCATCACCATGGCAAATGAAAAGAAAAATTAAAAAAAATTAAACAATAAAAAAAATTATTTCTACTCTACCTATCCTCTTCTACCTTTCCCCAAAATGCTAACCAAACTCCAAGTGCACAAGGTATAATATTCACAGTATGGAAAGGTTTTACATGGTCTTCAAAACCCAGTGAGTAGTAAAGATCCTAAAATACTCTGATGCTGAATTAACTTTGAGGGGAGTAGTATGAAATGGTGGTTACCCTCTTAATGGGAAATTTACTTCAGTCACACGTGGAAAAAATAGGACTCTTAATTGTCAGACATCTCTATTCAAAGGTATTTACTTACAGTTAAAATGTCACTCAGGCCACCCATTTATGATGTTGTATAAAAATTGAACCCCATTCTACTGAAAGGAGGTATGAGTTAGAACCCCAGAATCAAGTTGGCATTCCAGTTGAAAGCCAAAGCAAATGCTTTCCCATGTTTAAATGTTCTCTTTGTGGCAAGATGCAGCATGAAGAGATGGTGAAATCATGGCAGCTAAGAAAGAAAGAAAACTGACTGATCTCATCTTTACTGCAGCAAATGCTGTGAGATGATGTTGAAAATGGCATCATGGAAGCAACACTGGGGAAATGTATTCCATTCTGTTTCCTCTACTCAAAAATATTAATACTTTTAAAATGCTAGATCTTTCCTCAGAGGCATTTCCAACTTTGGAAGCCTGCCACACAGCTACCAATTCTACAAACACTTAGAAGTATTTCCTAGCTTGTTTGAATTTTAAATAATTGAAATTATAATGTGCTGAATAAGAATTCAGGCTTTTTTGTAATAAATAGAAGTCAGATGTCATGAAATTTAAAAACCTCTTTCATTTATTTTCTAGAACGTGTATTTCACAATCTGGCAAGTGAACATAAGCATCATTACAGAGACACTGAAATAACCTATTCTTTTCAGTTTAAACACCACTGAGTTGAAGAAAACTGGATTATATAAGAAGGTCTCATGTGTCATTTTCTGCAACAACTAAGCACCATGTCCTTTATCACTATCTATGGCAAATTTTTATGGTGTACTTTTCATACCTTCAAACTGCAATTCAACTCATCATGTGCTGGGCCTGTGAGCTGAGTATTGTCCCAGGTTCCAGGAGAAACACAATGACAACAGGACACGGTGCTCTCAGAGCCTTTACCTAACACACAGGTAGGTCACAGACTTATAAGAAGCGCCGTCAGACACACAAACATGGCACTATGGGGACTCATGGCAAGGTGGGTCATCACAATGAACAGAGTTTAGTACTGGGATTTTTTTGTTTGTTTTTTACCCCCTACCCCCCAATTCCCCAGTGTTCGTTCCCACCCTTTGAGCACCATAGTGTTAATCAGTCAATACCAATTTGATGGTGAGTACAAGTGGAACCCATTCTTCAAGCATTGTACTGTAAATGCTTTGTAGTTTTCCCCCAATAAAAAAAAAAAGAAAAA
>CAUYRT010009118.1:0-91628 GCA_963574885.1 Lepilemur ruficaudatus | reverse complement strand
TCCCTCCCTGGCAGGAAACTCAATCCTGGTGGAAATCATTTAAAGCGACTCTTAATAGTGAGCCCACATTTCCATAGCAGATCATGGAGGAAGAAAGGGGTTTGATTGGAAACATTTTCTTAAAAAAAAAAATACCTTTTCAAAATAACAAAATGTAGGTGACCATTTCAACTGTGCATGAATTCTTATAAGGAACAGAAAATGAATTAAGTAGTGAATTTTTTTGGTATAATCTTTCTGACAAAATCCTTCACTTCAGGTTTGCTTTCACAGCATGATAATAAAAAGGTCATTTAAAAAAATATATTCAAGGACTTTACCAGTTTTTCCTAAGGCCCTCTTGAATCTTTTGATATTTAAATATTTCTCTTTTGAAGTGTTCACCGAGTCATTTTCCTTGTCACTTTTTTTTTCTTCAGCTGTTCACACTCTTCTTGGGATGATATTCAAAATATTGAATAACCAGTATAATAGAGGCATCAAATAATTGGAACTGTCACCCCGACAACCAGGATGGCTGAACCTGCAGATTCTAGTTGGATATCAGCACTGACTCTTCCAACACGGCTCGATTCTCGTGGGTCATCTGTGACTTTGTTCTTTAAGCATGTTTCAATACCACTTTCATCAACGTCGTGAAATCCTGCATCTTGGGCAAGATTTTCAATCAGACGTTTGCAGTTGGATTACACCGTACGTGTGCTAGGGTCAGGCCGTCAGTGAGAGCCTGATTCTCTTTGCCAGGACTCACTGGTTGTAAGAAACAGCAATCCATCCAAACTACCTGCCAGGAGTTTCAGACGCACATCTTCCTGGGTTCTCTTTCCCTAACAAATTTAAGCAGAAGTCCTTCATCTGACTGCTACTAGTTCAAATTGAGCAGTGTGCTCATTCCATAACTAATCATTAAGGACAAGTGATGGGCATTCAAAATCCAGGGGTCTCTTGAGAGATGGAGCCACAAGGAAGTTGATGCGATAGAGGAGGCTTCATGCTAATGTTAAGCGTGGATCATTTAATCATTAAAATGTTTAACAGTTGAAATTGGGTAATTATTGAAAAACGTTTTAACAACTTTTGCCCCTCTACACAACTCCACAGCTACAAAGACTCAGACGATAAACCTTCAACAACAAGGACCCTCTGAATTTTGTTTTTGCACTAGCTTGCACAGATCACCCTTTCTTGCAACCAGCAAGTCTTGCCAGAGATGACCAGGATTTACATATAGGGTCACCAGACGGTTTCAACAGAAATATCAGACCTACTTAGAAACACTATGATGACCATGTATGGGTCTGATACTTTCTTAATTTGTTTCCCAAGCAAAACGTTCAAATATCAGCCTGCATGCTTCAAACCAGAAGTCCTGTTAATGAAATTCAGGACAGGTCCGCTATTTAGCTGTAGACTTTAGCCCACTGATTCAAACAGGTATGGAGTTTAACTTGCTAATAATCATGCGACGGAAAACATAGTAAACACACGAGAGAGGGAAAAGCAAATGAATTGATGGATTTCTCCATCTTGTTTCCTTGTTGAGGATTTGGAGCTGTGATCCTTGGACTTAGGACTCAGGGCTGGGTAATTACAAGTCACTGGGTATCTTCCCACCTTTAATTTTGAGGAACAATGGCAATTACTTCATGTACTGCAATGCTAATTAACTCAAGTCGGTCAAAAGCTTACCTCGATCAGAAATAGCTTCAGAAAATGAACTAGTGAATTCTGCAGACTGTAAATTGTCCTTAATTAACATAGAAACACACATCTTTCCCATGCCTCAAGCCAGAGCTTTTTCAATCTTGGGGATAAAAGAGTAATGGGGTCCAAAGCTGGCCATCACTGGCTCTCCAAAGACTATGAGGTTCTGGAGCCAGACAGGTGTGGATATAAATCTTGGCTCTGCTCCTTACTGGCTGCATGACCTTGAGTAAGTCCCTTTACCTGTGTGTGCCCCAATTTTCACACCTGTAAAAGGAGGAGAATAATAGTATCTACCTCATGGGATTGTTATAATGGATGTTCATTCATAACATAATGGATGTTATGACTCTAACCCAGTCATAATAATTATGGTGAATATTGTCATTTTTTTCTCCTAGCAGCATGCATTATTCTTCTTTTTGGTAACAGCCCCTTGAGTTTCCTCAAAGGAACTTCTCCTCTTCTATTCATAGACTAGTTCAGGTGGGACCTAAATAAATCCACCTCCAAGTCTAGGGCTGAACCTGTGTATTAGTTTGTTAGGGATGCCATAACAAAGTACCACAGACTGGGTGGCTTACACCAGTGGTCCCCAACCTTTTTGGCACCAGGGACCAGTTTCACGGAAGACAATTTTTCCATGGACATGGGGGGATGGTTTCGGAATGATTCAAGTGCATTATATTTATTGTGCACTTTATCTCTATTATTATTACATTGTGATATATAATGAAATAATTACACAACTCACCATAATGCAGAATCAGTGGGTGCCCTGAGTGGGAGTGCCCTGGCTCCACCTCAGATCATCAGGCGTTAGATTCTCATGAGGAGCACACAATGGATCTCTCACATGGGCAGTTTACAGTAGGGTTCAGGCGCCTAGGAGAATCTAATGCCACCGACAGGAGGTGGAGCTTATTGGGTGATACAAGCAATGGGGAGCGGCTGTAAATACAGACGAAGCTTCACTCACCTGTCTGCTGCTCACCTCCTGCTAAACAGCCCGGTTCCTAACTGGTAGTGGTACCTGTCCCTGGACTGGGCATTGGGGACCACAGGCTTACACAACAGGAATTTATTTTCTCACACTTCTGGAGACTAGAAGTCTGAGATCAAGGTATTGGCAGGGTTGATTTATTCCAAGGCCTCTCTCCTTGGCTTGTAGATGGCTGTCTTCTTCCTGTGTCTTCACTTGGTCTTTTCTTGGTATGTCTATCTGTGTCCTAATGGCCCCTTCTTGTAAGAACGCCAGTTACATTGGATTAGGGCTCACCCATATGACCTTATTAACCTTAATTGCCACTTTAAAGATGCTATCTCCAAACACAGTCACATTCTGGGGGTACTGGGGATTAGGACTTCAACATGTGAATTTTGACGGGGACACAACTCAGCCCACAGTAATCTGTGTCCTAAATCTGGCCAAAATGTTCCCCTCCTCCTAGTCAGGGTGATTGATTCAATCTGGACTTTAAATTTTAAAAACTTAAGTACAGAAAGCTTCTTCATCTGCACAATCGGGTGTTATGAAAATAATGTGGAATGATGCCACTGGGTCACCATATGGAAAAGGTGAAAACATAAAAAAGGAATGGAAGGAAAGAGACTGGGTCCTGATGTCATCATCTAAGCCTGAAGCAAGACCTACTCCCTTTGACAGTTCACTTTGATAAGTCACTAGACAGCCCCTTTTGTGGCTTGAGCCAGCTTCAGTTGGTTTCTGTCCCTTGTCACTAAAGGTCTTGACTAGTGTAGCCCTTATTTAATTATTAAGGAGCTTATAGATCCCAAGGAAGTAGAGAGAAAAAGAGGAACAGGGCTGGAAAATGAAAGGAATATTTACAGAATAAATTAGGCAGGTAATAATGAGCATATTGCAGGAGTCAGGATAGATTTAAGAACAGATGTGTCTCCTGTGTCCTAGCCTCAAGTAAGGAAATTTGACTCTGCACAGTACTTAAAGCAAGGAGTTCTTGACTACACTACGGGCTTCTGGGAGGCAGCAACAGTGCCTCATTCAGAGGCAATGGATTCCTAGTGCTCAGCATGAAACAGGCATGCAAAAAATATGTGTGGCGGACTTGAATGAGCTTACTAAGAAATCTTCTGCATTTTATGATTCAACATAGACATCCTTTAAATAATGGATTTACCATATTCACAAATTCCCAGTGCTTTCATTGTTGAAGAATTATAATGTTACATTGTAGCTGAGTATTAGTTTTAACGAGGTCTAATAACTCAGAGAGGAAACTTTCAAGTATGTCCCTTCACCATTAGCTGACCTGCAACTGGCCCTTTCTTTACCCGTAAATTATGCTATTAATACAATTCTCTGTTGCAATCTAGAACTGCTTTGCTTAGGACCCATTACAACCCCTTGCAAAAGGGGAAAGGATGTATGTTTACAACATTGGATAATAGCATGCAGTGAGAAGAATCTGGCACTGCCCTACTTGAATTATCAAAGCAAATGAGACCCCCGAACAAGAGATGAATCTGTTGGTGATGGCAGTGGCCTCTCAGAACCGGAACACAGCTCTCTTCTGTGCGTCTCTCCCTCGCTTAACAACTTTCTTTCTGCCCGACAATGAAAGCGCGCCATATGTTTGCCAAGCTGTAGATTTCTGCCTAGCCCAGGTGAAAAAGCTGTTAAATGAAAACATATATGTCTTATTCATTTTTAGGGAAGAAATTATGATGCACTCCCTCTCAGCCCAAGACACTCAAACAATTCTCACAGATAGAAAAATGTGCCCATTGAACAATGAGAAGGAGTTTATATAAGTAATAAACAACA
Source organism: Lepilemur ruficaudatus (assembly GCA_963574885.1). Taxonomy (NCBI): domain Eukaryota; kingdom Metazoa; phylum Chordata; class Mammalia; order Primates; family Lepilemuridae; genus Lepilemur; species Lepilemur ruficaudatus. Next base: position 87,118 of record CAUYRT010009118.1, on the reverse strand, counting down.
ATCTGAGAGTAAATAAATGCAATTTGCACACAAATTATAAAGTGATGAGAGTTTATGAACTTGCCAAAGGAGGAACAGAGGACTTGATGGTGGGTGGAGGTTGGCAGAAAAGAACCCAAGGGAGTCATTCTTTGAAAGGGACGTTCTTATTTCTGCACTATTTTCTTTATCAACTTTTCAACCTTTTGAGGGTTCGTGCTTATCTTATGCTCAAGCTGCATCTAAAATATAAAGTTATAGTATAGAGGAGGGGTTGGCAAACTCCAGCTCATGGGTCAAGTAAGACCTGCAACAGCAGAGCCGAGTAATTGCAACAGAGACCGCACGGCTTACAAAGCCTAAAACATTTACAATCTGGCCCTTTGCAGAAGAAGTTTGCCAAGCCCTGGCATTAAAAATAAATAAGTAAAAAAATAAAATAAAATAACCTTCAGGACAAAATAAGGGCTAAGTTAAGGAGAAAGCATGCCTCTCGACAGCACACAGAAATAGCACACGCACCCAGTAGTCTAAGTGCATCATAGACGATGCTCCCTGTTCGTGTCTTTCACTGGTCCTGTGTATGCAAAGCAAAAGGTTTTCGATTCGTCTAAACATGCACACAGTTCAAATTTGTTCCACAGGATATTCTCTGACTAGAAACTGTTATGTGCACATTGGTGAGCATGTCTTTGCCTAAAATTAGACTGTCAAAATATCACTTCTTATGCCATATTCATTTGGCGTTTGGGGACCAAAATGTCATTCTATGGAATCAAAGGAAAAAGAGCCATTGTCTGTTAAGTAATAATACGTTTCAAGAGCCATTATAAAGTCATTTATGAACCGTCCTTATGCAAGTTTATTTCTCTTTTTTTTTTTTTTTTTGAGACAGAGTCTTACACTGTTGCCCGGGCTAGAGTGCCGTGGTATCAGCCTAGCTCACAGCAACCTCAAACTCCTGGGCTCAAGCGATCCTCCTGCCTCAGCCTCCCGAGTAGCTGGGACTACAGGCATGCGCCACCATGCCCAGCTAATTTTTTCTATATATATATATTTTTTAGTTGGCTAATTAATTTCTTTCTATTTTTAGTAGAGACGGGGTCTGGCTCTTGCTCAGGCTGGTTTCAAACTTCTGGCCTTGAGCGATCTGCCCGCCTCGGCCTCCCAGAGTGCTAGGATTACAGTTTGAGCCACCGCACCCGGCCTCCCCTACTCTTTTTGGGCACTGTGGACTGGCCTGCATCCCTGTCTTGGACAGGGAGAATGCCTTTTGGTCTTCTTGTTACAGGAAATAGCTCAACCAGTGGGCCCAGGTGGGCGGAGGTCACAGGCTTTGACTTTGACAGAGATGGGATGATTAGAATCATTAACCCAGTAGCCTAGAACTGAGGACCTTCCCTTTAAAACCTCTGTATTTCTGCTTATGTTCAGGAATTTGGATTTTTCGATAAGAGTCTACCATTTTTCCTCCTTTGCTGGCAAAGTAATAAACTTTTCTTTTCTTCTCCTCAAACCACTTGTTCTCGTTCCTCTGATGTGGCCCTGAGGACGAGTACCAAACTTTCAGTAACAAAGGCAGCAAATAGGAAAATGTGGCCCTGTTTGTCCCCAGGGGTCACTGCTGATAGTGATACCAGGGCCCCTGAGATGGTGGTTCAGCGGGCATGGGATAGCGCTGCACAAGGCAGGAGAGGTCTCACAACCACATTTATACAGGCCCAGAGAGGTAAAGGCACTGGCCCAACATCACACAGCTGGGCAGAAGAGAGCCAGGCCAGGGGCCCAACCCTCCCCACTCCCATCCCCAACGCCCCTTCCGAAGAAATTCCTGCCCCTCCGCCCCAGGTGGGCTGGAGACAGGGCTGTCCGGGGCTGGCAGAGGGTGTGCTGGCCCCTCCCTTTTTGCCCCCCCCACCCCTCTCAAGGCCCTGGTTGCTGGGCCTGTCCCAGAGAAATCACCTTATTTGATTCACAAGACTTTTAAATTTTATTAGTAAAATACAAAATGCCACGGACATTAGTGATGAGGGTTGAAACAGTAAAAGGATCAACCTAGTCTTTCCAAAGCCTTCCCCAGATCGTCCTTGTCCATGTCCTCCTTAGAGGAACTCACAAAGTCCATGGAAGGGGGACCAGCGGCCCCCAGCAGCTTCCTCACAAAGGAAGGGAGACTGTCGCCAGGTGTCCCATCCCTTGAGGGCTCTCCCAGCCTGGAGGAGCCAGAACAAAGTGCTTTCAGACCCGCTCCCACCCTCTCCCACCCTCTCCAAGCCATCAGAGTGATCCCACTTGGGCCAGGCCCTGAGCCTCCCAAACACACTACGCCACGCCCATCAGGGGTGGGTGGGAGGCCAGATGGGCAGGGCAGTGCGACTTCCCTCTCTCCGTGCATCAGAGCCGTGTCTTCTTCCTCAGAGCACCTGTTTGCGAAGGAGTATGTCACTGACACCTCTGGTGGAGGGCAAGGCTCACCCTTGGGGAAAGCTGCCACCACGGACCCCGAGGGGTGAGGCCTGCAGACCCAGCCCCAACTATGGGGTGCTGCTCAGCTCAGGCAGCTGCGGCCCCATCCGGGCATGCCTGAGTCTTCAGCAGCCAAGAAAGGGAACCCTTGACTCCGTGCCCACTTCCCCTCTCCTGCAGCCCCAGGCAGCGTCCCTTTCAGAAATAAACATGGGTTCATGGAAAACAACGTGGAAATCCCTGGCCTTGCCTGCAGTGGGGGCAAGGATCAGGGAAGAAGGTCTTGGAATGCGGAGAATAGTGTTTTCAGGGAATGAGAGAGGTGGAAGGGGAACCCAGGCGGCAGGAACGAGCCTAGGGCTGTGGGACCACAGGGGACGCGAGGCCCAGCGCCTGCACAAGTCCCTGGGCCTCGTCAGAAGTGCAGCTGCTCCTGAAGCTCTTCCCTGGCTCCTGTCACAAGTCCTTGCAGCCCTCTCTCCTCCCTCACCCGTCCCTCTGTCCCTTGGTCCTCCTGTCGGGGCAGAGTTCAGGCTGTCTCAGTGGCTAAGACTGGGAGGGGCCTGCAGAGCCGGTCTCGGCTCCACCCACTCCCATTTGGGGACCCACAGGGCAGGACCTGGACTAGCAAGCCACTCCCTTGCAGGCCCTCCCGGGCACAGGGTCCAAAGAGCAATCTGCCTGTTGGCAGCGACAGTCTAGAGTGCTCTGCCAATAAAGATGGTGGGCTGCATCCAGGGTCTGGGAATAGGGTCTTGGGATCAGTTCGTGATGTCAGAGATATGGGTATTACCACAAATCTGTCATCCTTCTTTCTTTCACAGATGGGATTAGCTTGGTGGGCCAGCGGGGGACCTGGGACCAGAACCCAGCCTTCAGACTCGGAGCCAATGTTCCTTCACTACACAGCATGGACCCAGGAGGAAAGCCACCAGTTATCAAAGCCACCAGATAGCTTTATCTCCCCTTGCCACGATTCCTAGCTGAGGGCAGAGCTGTCCCTGGGAGCACCACACTAGCTTCATGCAAGAAAAGACACGTCACCAGTTGGGGCGTGGGCTGTGTACAGAGGATGGGGGAGATAGCACCGCAGGTGGCCGGGGTAACTGGCGACTGCAGCAGGACCAAGAGACACGATGGGGTCAGAGGGAGTGGGCCAAGGGGCCTGGCTTGATGCTCGTCTGTGAGATGGGATAACACGGTGCCCACAGGGAGGTGTGGGTCGGGGGCTGGGCATTCAATAAATAATCATCCACGAGGCAGGGACAGTGTCAAAGGGAACCTCTGACCAGCCAGCAGCAGAGGAGTGTTTTTGGATTTGGGGTGAGCTGGGAGGCCACTCCCTCTGTCCCCATAGGCCAAGAACGGTCAAGTCCCCTGGCCTCCTGGGGTGTGCCCGGGAGCTTGGAGCAGCTCATACCTAGAGGACCACACCTCCCCGCTCTGGTCACCTCAGCTCAGGCCAGGCCCTTGGGTGGGGGGTGTGTGTGAAGACAGGGGACCCCAGGCAGCTGAGTCAAAGGGCTGGATGCAGGCAGGGGGGCAGCTCACACTGGCACCAGGACATAGGAGTTGCTGCCGCAGCTCCGGGGGACATAGCGAAGGCTCTCCACCATCTCCCCCGCCACCTTACGAGGGCAGCCCTGCAGGCTCTGATAGGCGAACATGGCCACGCCCAGGCAGAAGAGCAAGCCAAGGAATGCCAGCAGCCCCACCGCCTGCCTCCGTGTGGCCGCCTGGGGGTCGGGGGCAGCAGTGATAAGGACACTCAGCCTCTGCGGGTCCATGGTGGCATGGACCGGCTCCTCCGCCTTGGGGGCCCAGCTGCCTGAGGCCACTGGCTCCCTGCTGGGGGTCACTTCAGAAGACACAGGGACCACAGAAACATGGGCCATGCTTCCAGGCTCCCAGTCCTGGAAAGCATCCGTGTGAGTTGGAACGGGATCCATCTCCTCGGGCCCTAGAGAGTTCTCCGGCCGGGGGCTCGGGCCTTCAGCCCCAGCGTTCTCCTCCAGGGCTGGGTGGGAAAGGGTGGGGGCCCAGGTGGTGGGGGGCTTCGTGGAGGGGACCTGGGTGGTGGGGGTCTGAGTGGAGGGGGCTGGGGTGGGGGAGGCCGGGGTGGAAGGGGCCTCAGAGGTCTTTTCCTCGGCCCAGAGGCCAGTCCCTGGCGGGGAGGCTGTGGGACTCTGCCAGGTTGTCGCGGTGGAGACGGCGGCCAGAGTAGAAATTTTGGCGTCCTCAGGCCCTCCATCCCCAGCCTTTGAAGTCGGGGGGAACCTGGTCTCTGAGGAACCAGACACTCCCCCTGGCAGCTCTGGGGAAGTCCCCAAAGCCCTGTGCGCCTCCTGGGAAGACAGAGTCACCTCCAGACCACGGCTTTCCCCGGTGGCTTCAGGCTCTGAGGCTGCAGACTCGTACATTCCCCTGGGGCCCTGGGTGGTTCTGGGCTCGACCGCGCCAATCTGCTTCTCGAATGTGCCGCCGTTTCTAGTCAGAGCAGCCGTCTGGCTAGATGCTTGGTCTAGATGCTTCATGGCTTCTTGCACCCACTTCTCCTTTGGGTCAGCGCAGAAACGCCTGTGCCGCTTGGTCTCCAAGCTACAAGGGAGGAAGAAAGGGACCCAGTGATGCCCAGGTACCAGCAACCCAGGCCGGGGGGTGCGGGGGCCCAGCACAAACGCTGACCTGGCTAGAAACCTTGCTGTCCCTCTCGCTAGCTGTGAGGCCTCAGGCAACTCAACCTCCTGAGCCGCGGGGTCCTCACCTGAGGAAGGGAGATAGAGATGCCTGCCATTTGGAGGGTGACCAGTGTCCTAGAAAAACTGGGATGGAGGGGGTTCTCAGGATGAGGGACTTTCCACCGTAAAACCGGGAAAGTCCCAGGCAAAAGGGGACAAGTTGATGACCCCACTTCTGTGTTATTGTAAAAAAGGCAAATTATGTAAAGCACCTGGCTCCGATTAGGAGATCAGTCATAGCTGAATATAATAATGATGTTAATGATAATATTGTTACCCTTAAGGCAGGGGGCTCTGGGCTGTGGGTCTCCTGCTTGGGAGGGGACTTCACAGGTGCCCTCTGATGCCAGGTGTGCGACAGGTGAGCTCCAAGTTGGGACCCCTGCACTCCAGAAAGGACTCTACATCGCCAAGTCCTGTTCCCTCTCTCTGCCTGTTTCACGGCTACGGGCTGCACTCTGGGCCCCTTCTCATCCCCTAGCGCATGTTCTCAGGCAGAGGGGCTCCAGGGAGCTAGAGCCATGTAGCATCTATGGCAGCCCGTGGGACCGTGCATGCCACCCAAACCTTGAACTTCCTCTGAAGCTGCGTGCGGCTGGTTCACCACACAGACCACAGCTCAGAGCTGATGGGGCCCTGGCTCCACGCCACGGCCTGTGCTTGGCATTTTTCCCGTGTTTAAACCTCACACCCATCCTGCAAGGTGGCCACCACACTTATTCCCATTTCACAGACGAGGAAACAGAGGCTCAGAGAGGTAAAGTCAATGTACCTGGCTCCAGGAGGCTGGCGTGTGACTGTGCAGGCCCCCTCGGGCATGGTGACCCTAATCACCCCTCCTACTTCCCCTTCATCCAAAGGGCACCTGGGGCAAGTGAGCCTTGGCTGTGAGTGGAGAGGTTGGACAGGAGCATGCTCTTGCCCCTCTCAGAAGCTGCACAGTCGAGAGAGGAAGCGCTGGACTTCCTTTAACTCAGCCTAGAAAGCAAAGGGCCTTTCCTGCTGCCAGGCCCCTGGGCCCAGCTAAGGCTGCTTTAGGGCTCAAAAGTCAGTTCTGGAGAAAGGCCTCAGGGCTGGGCAATTGGGCAGTACCCAGGAGAGTCCCCAAGAGGAGCAAGTGACCAAGACGGCCTGGGCTCCCTGGCAGGCAGGGGGAAGTGGCTCAGCGTAATCACGCCCCAAAGTCTCATGGGGGCCGTTTCCTCATCTGTCAAAGGGAAAGGATGATCTCTGAGGCCGCTGTTGCCCCCAGCCTGCTGTGTCCCTTCATCCTCCTAGCTACCCATTTTACAGACAAGAAAACCAAGGTGCACAGGGTAAGCAATGTGATCAGGGCCCTCCAGCCAGTGAGAGGTGAAGCGGGGATTTGCCCCCATCTGTTGAAGGCTGGGACTGGCACTGTGCCACTGCTATGCGGCGCCACCCGTGAGCTCTAGCGGGTTCCAGTGCCGTGGGAAATGTGCTTCTGCCCTGGAGCAGTGACCACTCTCAGTGGCTGCTCCAGGACACAAGCCAGGGCCATTCAGAAAGCCACCCCCCCGCTTTTGCCATGTGGCACAGAAAGTAAGGTCAACACGGTGGCCTGCAGACCGGGAGCAAGAGGAGCGTTTGCTGTAGACCTCAGCTGGCAGCCCAGGCTGGGAGCAGTGGGTACAGACATGGAGTAGCAGAGCCCTGGGACCGTCCCGAGGGTCTGGTGGGAATGCGACAGGCCTCGAGGGCGGTACCTACATGATGGCGCGTTTGCCACAGGACTCATGGTTGCGATGGTAGCCGACGAGTAAGTTCACGGGTAACTCCAAGGCCATCTTGTTGCACGTGATGTTGCATTTCGTCACGCCGAGGTGCTGTCCTGAGTGCACAGAGGCCCCCGGTCAGCGGGGCTGTCCTCGGGCATCTGGCTCCCAGCCCCACGCCAGCTCCTCCCGGCCACACCCCCCAAGCCAGAGCGCTGCCCGGCACCCTGGCCCTGACCCAGCCCCACCCGCCCCCACTTCTCCATGCTGCAGTCCCCCACCTGGAAAATAGGGACAAAGATAGTAGCTTCCTCATCGGCTTGTTGTAAGGATTAAAGAAAATGAATTCTTATTTATAAAGCTCTCTTGGCCTGGCACACATGGAATGTTTCTAAAATTAAGTTGCCGCAGTTGATCTGTCAGGGAGAGGAGTCTGAGAATGACTGGGGTCTGCCTGAGGTCGCGCAGCCAGCATGTGACGGAACAGGCCCTCCTCCCAGGCCTGGCTCCCGGCCCTCCTGGCCTGTGGCCCTGCCCATCCCCCACCCCTGCCTTCACCTGCTTTAAGTCACCTGCTAAGCCTCTGCCCCACACCCCAGGTACACCCTGTTCACTCTTCTCGGGCTGGTTCACGTTCATTGATTTCCACAACCTCCGAGCCACACCCAGACCTCTGCCCACCCCCATCGCATGTGCCCACCCTGTGACACGTGCACACGTGTGCACACACATCAACAAACACAATGGTACATATACATAACCCGCGCACAAAACCACATAAAGGCATACATAGGACTAGGCACGTGTAGCAGATAATACACTTTTTAAAACATGTAAGTGCAATTGCCTTCTAAGAAAGGTGGGGTCTGCTGAGCAGATAATCTTTCGTTCTACCAGTAAGAGCCAGAACGAGTTTGAGAGCGGTTGCTGGAAGGGACTGAATCATCCTGCTTCAGAGAAAAAGAGGCATTTGAAGTTCCCAGGCAAGAGGAGCAGGGGGGAGGGTTGGAGACGGGGGCATGGCTGGGGAGGGCGGGGGCATGCACTGGCTGGCCCCCACGTGCAGCTGGAGAGAAACCCCAGTGCAGGACGAGGACACTACATCCAATTATTTGATATAAACATTTGAAGTTGTTTGCATTTCCCCCTTCCCCTAAAATTGCCAGCAAAATTTTTTTCTGTTTGGTGTAAGCTCAGGGAGGATGAGTATGAACAAGAAGGAAGAGCTTGAGTTTCAGATCTGGGTCAAGGTTACGTCTGGCGAAAGCAAGACCCCAGAGGGGTTTGTGAACATCTGGAGGCCAGGACTTCCCAGGCAGTGGCGTCGGGCTGATCTTCTCCAGCTGATCCCAGGACCAAAACACACGTTGTTCATGCACCGATGCTTACATGTATGTGGCCGTGCAAACATACTCCGCCGTCTCAATACAGACACACACACAGACTTTCTAGAATCTTCCCCCTCCCCTGCCCAGCGCTCCCGCCTAGCCTTGGCCCACCTGACGGTGGGAAGCGTGGTTTGGGGCCTGCAGGGCTGGGCTGGGTCATCGAAGGGCAGCACGAGTAGCTCCTGGGGTGGGCAGGACCCTCCCTGAGTTACAGGCTGTCCTTCATCTCCAAGGAACCAGAATGTGAAAGTCACTATGCAGACTGGTCACCCCCTTCTTTCCCAGTGGGACCTCAGAATGACTCAGCTGCAGCCTGGCCATGCTCTGTTGAGTGGAGCCGGGTGGCAGTCCCCTAAACTGGCCTGGCAGATGTCTTCCTGGGGAAGCCCCAGGAAAAAAGGTGCCCCTAAGTGACCTGACATAGGAGGACCAAAAGGAGGCTGCTGGTGGGTAGGAAGGAAGGTCCATTAGGGGGGCCCCATAGCCAGCGTGGGGAAGGCCACTGCCCACCTCCAGGGCTTTAGATAGCCACAAAGTCACCCTGTCCCCAAAGTCCGTGCCCTTTGCCATGGTGCCTCAATGCTGTTGGCCAGGCTCAGCTCTTGGTTCTGCCGGGAAGGTTGTGTAACTAACCTGGGGACGGGGGTAGGGGGAGACAAGTCCCTTCTCAGAGCTGAAGTTTTCTTTTCTATAAATGGAGATAAAGCCTCATTCAACCAGCCATCTATTATCTGTCATTCGAGTGTCAGGAGGGCGGGGACCTATTTGTCTTGGTGTCACAGCGTTTCTCAGCATCAAGTATAAGATGGATACTCAATATTCATTGAATGAAACTATGTCTCAATCTACTTACTCCTCTTTAATGCATCTATCACCTCATCCATCCATCCATCCTTTTGTCAATCTCCTACCCATGCCCCACCCACCCACCTCTCTACCTCCCACCCCTCCCCTACTAATCCCCCATCCGTCCATCTACCCACTCCCACTACCCACCTCCACCTGTCCATCTTCCACCCCCTTCATCTCACGCACCCAGCCATCCCTCACCATCCCTCCCTGTCCTTCATCCATCCATCCATCCATCCATCCATTTACCTACTCCCTCTTGTCAATCTCCTACCCATGTCCCACCCACCCACCTGACAACCTCCCACCCTCACCTGCTCATCCCCCATCCATCCATCTACCTACCACCTGTTCATCCTCCACTCTCTTCATCTCATCCTCCCATCCATCCCTCACCAGCCCACCCTTCATCTGTCCATCCATCCATCCTTCCCTCACCAGCCCACCCTTCATCCATCCATCCATCCAACCATCCACTTCCTGATTCAGCCAACACTTGCTTGAATCACTTTTGAATACATACAAAGCCCTCTCATCCTTACCCCGGAGCTCTGTCTCCCACAGTTGCTGGTGCTGAGGTTGGGGGGCGCACCTCAATCCCAGGGAATGCTGTCAGATACCATGTCTATTCAGTCAACCAACAAATGCTCGTCTCTCCCTCTTGCCCTGTGCTGGGTGCTCTGAGGCACAGTGGGATGAGGAAGGCCTGCCACTGCCCTCAGAAGGCTCCCAGCCTGGGGGGCAAGTAAAACACCCCCACAAAGTATCAGAGCTTTTTTTGTTGAGCAGCTACTGTATATCAGACCCCGAGTTTAGCATAGGCACATATGTTCTCATTAATCCCCAACATTCCTGCAAAGAGAGTATTGTTAGCCCCATTTTACAGATGCAGAAGCTGAGAGTCAGAGAGGTTAGAAATTTGCCCAAGTTCACACAGCAGCTTAGAGGCAGAGCTGGTTTTTCACCCAGCCCCTAAACATCCCACGGGGTAGAAACACTATGTTCCAGAACATACCACAAATGTACTAGGGTTTACATGAGGGAGAGACCACTTCCAACTGCAAGTGATCAGGGGAGGCTTCTTAGAGGAGGTGTCCTTTAGGCTGGACCTAAAGGACTGCTAAGAGGCTTACAGCCAGGGACGTCCTGGATCTCTGGGTGAGGTGACAGAGGGAGCCATTGCTCAGCTGTGTGTCCTGGGCGAGTCACTGAGTCTCTCTGGGCCTCAGTTCCCTTACCTGTAGAATGGATGTGACAATACCTGCTTCACAGGGTGTTTGTAAGAATAAACAGATTTTAATGTCTGGAGCAGTCCTCCCTTAGAGCAGGGTTTTCAACAGTGACACTGCTAGCATTGGGGGCCAGATAAGCCTTTGTGGTGGGGGGGGCACGTCCTGTGCACCATAGGATGTTTAGCAGCATCCTGGCCTCTACCCAGTGGATGCCAGGAGTACCCCCAAACCAAATGCACTGGGACATTTGTACCAATCACAAATATCTCCAGAAATTGTCAAATGTCCTGGGGAGGGGTGCGGGGGCAAAATAACCCACTGAGGACCACTGCCCCAAAGACATCCACATGGCTCACTTCCTGGCCTTCCTCAAGCTGTGCAAATGCCACCTGCTAAACGAGGCTTCCTGAGAGCCCCTATTTAAAATGTCAACACCTCCCCTCCCTTCTCTTTATTTTTTTGATCACGGTGCTTTTCTTCCTTCTAACAGACCACATTGTTTACTGAGTAATTTTGTGTATTGTCTGTCTTCTTCAGTCAAATTTCGGCACCCTGGAGGCTGAGATCTTTGGCAATTTATTCAGCGATGTGGCTGCAGCGCCGAGAGCCCTGCTTGTCACATGATAGGCATCCAGTAAATATATGTGTTGAATGAATGCATGACAAAGTGCTTGGTGACATGTAAAACCCTAACCCACAGAGGGAGAGAGGCATTTTCATTTAAACTTGACAGAAGCCTAGATCTGACACTCTGGATGTATCCTCCCCTGCCTTCCCTGTCCACCCCCACTGTGAATCAGGGGTGCAGACTATATGAGCTTAAAACAGATTTTTTTTTTCTCTTTCTTGCCGGGACTTGAGTGGGAGTGAATGCGTCAGGGCTTGGGGAGAAAAATCCTCTGCTCTGACTTGTATCTGCAGGTTTGTTATATAAAGCGCAGGAGCCTCCCTCCTGACACAGCCCCACAAACCCACATTTGGGGACTGACGTAGCCGCCCTGCATCAGCCGGGGAAGCCATCACGAAGCCCTAAGCCTCCTCTCCCGGCCCCTCCGGCTTCCGAACCATCCCCCTCGTCCTGCAGGGGTCTCAGGGGTCTCTCGGAGCCACAAACGTCAGCGCTCGTGAGGACCCGCACGGTGGGCCTAGTTGAATGCCCAGTTTTACAGAAGGAGAAACTGAGGCTCAGAGAGGTTGAAATAGTGCCCAATAGCTCCCAGCAAAGTCAATGAGAAGATTAGGGTCCTGAAGCCCCAGGCTGCCAGTCAGAGCACCCAGGTCCTCTTTCAGTCCTAGCACAGGACCCCCCTCAGCTTAGTAAAAGTGATCCTCCTCCTCCCACTTCCAAAACGCCCTTGTAGGCACTGGAACCTCATCAGCCCACCCCACCCCACCCCTGCAGGTAATAGCTACATTTAAAGGTACAACAGCTGGGACCAAAGAAGGCAAGACCCACACAGCAAAACTGTCACAAAGCAACCTCCACCTAATTCCCCATCTTCCAGTCCCTGCTATCCCCAGACACCTCGGGCCTTAGGGCCCGAGCCCCGAAAGCAGGAAGCCGGCAGCAATTCACCCCCGCTGCCCCCTCCCCGTCCCCCCACGCACCTGCTTCCTGCCACACTGGTGAGCTTTTTCCATGGAGATAGCCTAGATTAGAAGCTGGGGGCTGCTTCTCATGCTCCCAGACTCTCTGTGTGCCCTAAGGCAAAATCCCACTTTCTCTGAGTGTCAACCTGCCAGATGACTTGGGCACCGCCTGAGAGGGGGCTGACTAGCGGTTCACGGAGGCTGCGTGGGCCACAGAGGTGGTGCGCGTGCATCCGCCCTCTCTCCTGCATCTGGTCCCAAGAGCCTTACCCTCTCCTGCCCCGCTTGCTGGCTGTGCACCCTCAAGCCAGTTTCTAAACCTCTCTGGGCTTCCATCTTACCTGTATCAGGTGTGATGGATAACACCATGCCCTACCAGGACTTGGGCTCCAGTAAGCAAGCGACTGGAGGCGAAAGCATTTTCCAAGCTATGCTTGGAGGAGGGAAGCAGTGTGACAGGGTAGACACAGGCAGAGGGACTGGGGCTACAGACCAGTGCAGCGGTGGGAGGCAAGCCCCATCCATGAGCTGCAATAACCTTGACCTTCGCTGGTCCTGGGCCCCCTATTCCTGGGGACCTTGATATCAGGGCAGGAGGAAGTCCTACCTATGGCCTGGCCCGGGGCCAGGGCTGCGGGTTACACGTTAACCTTGGGTGGGGAGACCTGGCCCATTGTCAGCCAGGGCCACCCACCCCCACACCCCCAGGAGCCTCTGTAGGCTCCCCGAAGACCCCCTCCCCCGCCCGACACCCCCCACATCTGGCTCCCTGGTGCCTCCCACACCACCTCTCCTGCTGCCGGGCAGCAGCCACCTTGCTGGCCGGGCCAGGCAGGGACAGTTGAGGAGGCTGGAAATCTTCCCAGCTCTGCATCCAGGCAGCCGGGCCCAGCCCCCTCTCACACATCCCGAGGGAAGGGGCTGTGGCAGAGCATCAGCCTCACCCAGGCAGGGGCCGGGAGCCCTAATGTCAGGCCCGAGGGCCAGAGCCGGGGTTGGGGGGCTCACTACCCTGCTCGTGCCTAAGTCCAGGCCCCACTCACCGGCCAGCAGGACGATCATGTGGCAGAGGGCAGCCACGCGGAGCAGCCCCGAGAGAGGTGTCGGAGCCATGGCTGGGGTGAGCGAGGGTCCGGTCGGGGGTCAGGCAGGGCAGGCAGCTGGGGCCACAGTGCTGCTGCTGAGCGATGGCTCAGTGCTGCTGCTGCCTGAGCTCTGTCGCTTTTTATAATGGGGCTCGCTGCCTCCGCCTCCCAGCCCCCGCAGGCGGTGGGAGGAGAGAGGAAGGGAGCCAGTGTGCAGCCACTGGATTCCTCAGGATGTTGCCAAGGCACCGAGCTGGCTCCGGGAGGGGGCCGTGGCAGGGGGTCTCTGGCGGCTGCTCACCATCCGACTGTTCCTCCATACTGGACCTGCCTGGGAGGCTGAACCAGGCCTGCCAGGGTTCAAAGGGTCCCCCTCCTCCTCTCTGCACAGCCCACCTCCCTGCCCGGAGCTGGCACCGCCGCAGGATCTATCTGGCCCTAGCCAGAAGAACAGAGGACAGATGACAGAGATTGCTGGCCACAGACAAGCCAGGAAGGCCTCGGCGCCCTGCCAGTCTGACAAGCTCTTCTTTGGTCTGGGGGATATCTCTCCCATACCATGATGGACCCCCAAACTGCACCCCTTGAAATCCCAAGTCCTGAACTGTGGGCTGCTGGGGCCCTTGCTCATCCATGCACCCCTGAGCCCAGCAGGGACCTGGCAAACAGCAGGGGCTGAGTGCAGTGTTTGCTGAAGGAATGATCCAGTCCAACTTCATGCGGGCAGATGGGGAAACCGAGGCTCACAGCCACCCCAGGCTGTCCAGAGCATCAGGGTGGAGAACCCACCTCCCACTGCCACAGAGGGGAGGACTAGGCACCCCCCAGCTCCAGACACAGGAGAGAGCCCTGGTCTCCGGCCTCTGGCTCCCTGTTCTCTCCTTCCCTGCTTCGCACCCACTCCCATCTCTGCTCTGGCCCCTGCCAGCCTGTCCTGGGAAACTGCGCCTCTGGGCTCCGTGCCTCTGCAGCCGTGTCCTGGAGAAGTCCTGCCTCCTGTGAGGCCTGAGTTCTCCATCTGTCCAGGGAGGGCGTTGAGCTAACCCACCAGGGAGGGGGCTTCCCGGCACCAACCCCCAGGTTCACTCGCCCTTAGAGGTGGAGACAACAGGACCAGGCAGGACAGCGCACAGCCTCCCGCCACACAACATCAGCACTTGCAGACCTCGGGTGCAGCAGAGCCTGCTCTGATGGCAGCCTTCCCTGAAGGCAGTGGCAATGATCGCCGAGACTCCAGAACAGTCAGAAGGAGCCTGGCCCAGCCTCGGGCCAGGAGCGAACCGCATTGGGCTGGGCGTCTCTGGGCTGCCAACTGGAGGGAAAACCAGTTTGTCTGTGAGCCAGTGTCCCAGGCTACGAGCCAGCTGGTCCAGGCTGGGCTAGGCAGAGGGGCCACAGCTCCCAAGGCCAGGGGACTCTCTCTCCTAAGCCACCCCCAACCCAAGCACAATAGGGCTGCCTGGGGTGCAGAGCTAGGAGGCTGGGGAGGAGCACCCCTGGCATCATCCGCTCATGCTCAGAGAATCTGTCTCATCCCTGTGCAGATGGGAAGCTGATAACCTTCACACTTCCACTGTCTGACCCCTCCTTTTATAACTGGGGAAACTGAGGCCCCGAGAGGGGCAGCAGTGGTAAGAACTGAGGTCCAGGGCTCTCTGCTCTGCCCTTGTAAGGAGGAGGGGAAGGAGGGTGAGAAGGAGAAGGAGGAAAGCAGGAGGAAAGGAAGAGAGGGAAGAGGGAGGTGAGGAGGGGAAGGAAGCGGGGGAAGGGGGGAGAGGGGAGGAGGGGGAGGGGACCACCCTGGGAATCCATAAAGAACGAGAGCTAGGTGGGGCCAGTTTTTTGGAAGTGGAGACCCTTGCTCCCTGGCCCCAGAGCATGCTCTGAAGAAGTATGGAGAAAGCAGGGGCTTTGGGATGGCCCTGGCTCTGGCACTACCTCTGTGAGATCTTGGGCGGCTTCCTCTTCCGTAGAGCGGGCAACACTAACTCACACTTACTCAGAGCTAGGCGCTGTTTTAACTGTTAATATTTTCCATGATTAAAAAACGTCTATAGGCCGGGCGCGGTGGCTCACACCTGTAATCCTAGCACTCTGGGAGGCCGAGGCGGGTGGATCTCTCAAGGTCAGGAGTTCAAAACCAGCCTGAGCAAGAGTGAGACCCTGTCTCTACTATAAATAGAAAGAAATTAATTGGCAAACTAAAAATATATAGAAGAAATTAGCCGGGCATGGTGGTGCATGCCTGTAGTTCCAGCTACTCGGGAGGCTGAGGCAGTAGGATCACTTGAGCTCAGGAGTTTGAGGTTGCTGTGAGCTAGGCTGATGCCATGGCACTCACTCTAGCCCGGGCAGCAGAGTGAGACTCTGTCTCAAAAAAAAAAAAAAAAAAAGTTTCCATCACCTAAATATACCCACATTCATTTTTGTGTTATATCTATATCACACAATATGTATCATATTTATAGGTATATAAATATAGATACAGATAGAGATACAGGTATAGTCTCCCCAAACTCTATAAAGAAGGAAATGCAAGTCTCTTCTGCTCTTAGATTACATAAATTTATATGGAATGCTGCTGTTTCTCTAGGCACGGTCCAGACTGCAGGGAGTGTAACATTCTCTTTAGAAGTAAAAGGTATCTCATATCTCATCTTTTGCCCTCTAAATACTTTATTTCCTATCCCAGACATACTGTTAGGGAGATGGGATGTAGTAGGATGGGAGAAGATAGAAGAAAGAGTTATGTCACTTCATCTGTTTTATCTTACATATTTTATCAATACTGTGATTATATTTGTAACTCCATGCATCTAGGCTTTTAAAGCAAAAAAAAAAAAAAACAGTCAACTTTGGTTTTTTTTGCCTGATTTCTGCCATCATATCCCATTTTAGGCAATGTCTATGAAACACAACATCATTGAAAAAATGGAAAGTCAAACTTTAAAAATTACTTTGCAATATACACATGCACTACAGATATTAATAATGTATGTTCTATAAAATAGTATTATACCTCTCCATTTTTCTATTTTAACCTCTTTCTACTACTCACCACTTTTGAGTAAAGTTCTGATGTTTTCTTCAGTTAGGTATGAGTAACTGCCTGAGGTTCTTTCATTTCTTTTTTCTTTTATTTTTCTAAATTTTTATTTTATTTTTATTTTTTCTTAGGAGCCAAACTGGTTTCCATAAACTTTTCTTTGGTGCCACAATTTTTTTTGTCTCATGTCTTATCTTTATGGCATCAGGAATTCTGAAGTTGTCTTTTTAATCAACTAATCCATGATGCAAAAGTTGTAGTAGTTTCCGTCTCCCAGAAAGTACAAAGAAGGCTGGCTGCATTTTCTTTTAAAAAAGGTACAACTTATAAGTAATGTTTCTTCATGTCTTATTGCTCCTGGGCTGCCTACAGCTGAGAGCTGACTTGGCCATCCCCTTTGGACTTATGAATTTCTCCCATCAAATCTATATTCCTCATAGAAAGATAACTTTTCTGGTGTTATATTTGTGGGAATCTAAATCTGAAACATATTTGCCATACATAAGTATTGAATCCATGGAGATGAGTGAAAAATGTGAAAACATGATAAAATACATGGCAACATAACATTTAGTCATAGGCCATCACTTCCAGACTGCAAGAGAATCTTAGCATCCTAATTAATGTGATTTAAGTCTCACAAAAAAGGATAGCAGGGTTGCATTATGTGTGGGATGAGATTTTAGCCAATGTTTACCATAGATTCAAACCTGGAATCAAAATGCACTATCTACTTACTGCTTTTTTTTACACCTAATTTGAATTGTCTGTTTTCTCCCATCTCAGGGGGCAGGTAGGTGATATAGTGGTAACCCTGCTAGGACTTTTTGGCAACCCAGTGAGCACAGAGTGACATTCTGCTGTATTAAGTGTGATGGCTTTGCAATTGGGATTCTAGTCTACTAAGGACATTTGTGACACTGTGGATTATGTGTGGAACATCAACCTGGTCCCCAAGATACTGTAAAATTAATACTTTTTTCACAAAGACACCTGGACACCTAAGCCAATTTGTGTGAGCACTGCATTTCTTATATTATTCTGCTATGTTATTTTGGCCTTTGCTATAAATAGCATCACTAATAAATGGCAGTTTCATAGTTTAAAAAGTTTATTTTTGCATTTATCTAATGCATTCTTATAAGAAGCCTCAAAACATAAGGATGTGACAATGTGATTACATCTTGCTTTACCCATAATGTAAAAATAATTTGTTCAGTACCTCTACTTTATATATATAAATCCCTTAATAATCACTGATGGATCATCAAAGAGCAAATATAAAATAATTTATAATTATTATAAGAAATTAAGAAAACAATTTTAGGAATTAAAAGGGTTATATTAAAAAAGAACTAAAACACTTTCTAAAGTGAATCAAAGTATACTTTACCAAAGCTGAGAGAGCTTCAAAAAGACAATTTAATTGAGATTAGGACATATCTGGTTTAGGATTTTCTTTCTTTCAAAGGTCCCTGTGATTGCTTATTCAATTCTCTGTGACTTCCTAACGTATCACAAAGGGTTAGTATTTCAAATAGGTTTTCAAGGATTTCTACCCATTAACTCTTCATCTTGACTCAGTTATTGTTCAGGAAATGCTAGCTGTTTATTGCCAATTTCTAAGCGTTTGTGGTAAAACCTACCTCAGTGACTCAATACTACACAGATTTGTAAATGATAAATTAAATTCTCTTAACCTTAACTGAAAACCTTAATAGTATCCTAGAAGTACAAGTAATATTTCCAAATCAGTACAGAGTTTGATCCTCATATACATACATCAGCTGAGCAGACAGATGCTTCCCGTAAAACCACCTTGGATGAAAATCTGATCCCTGCGGCCACTGGAAAAAGCAGTTCTGAGCATACTCACTAATACCCTTTTCATAAATAGACAGAATAACGAACAGGCTATGGAGATACAATCCATCAGATCTGTTTAAATTCTAATGTTCACCATATTATTTTTAACATCATTGAACTTAAATTTAACTTAAACCTTTTGAAATCTGGTGATTTTCAATATTTTTAGTGTCAACAATGTTAAAGGAACCCTACATAAAAGCAGATTAACTTAACAAATACTTATTTAACACTTATTATTTGCTAGATGCACAGATTATTTACAAATACTTGTGTATTAGTTGATTTTCCCCTATAATAATGTTGAATTAAACACAAAACTCCAAGATCTAGAGGATTAAAAAAATGAAATCTATTTCAGACTCACAGCACTGCAGGTTAGCAGCAATTATGCTGGTATCGGCTGGATTCAGATTAGTTTAGCTGGGCTAGGCTGGACTACAGGTTCTGTTCTTGCTCCATATAGCTTCATTCCTGGATTCAGGCTGAAAGATTAATGGCTACCTGGGGTGTGCTCTTCTCACGAGGGAGAGAATAAGCTCCCTGAGTCGGGTGAACACTTGCCATGCCTCTTAAGGCCTTAGATCAAAACTGGCACAATTTGTCATTTCCACATTCCATTGAAGTAAGTCATATGGCCAAGCCTAAAATCTACAATGTGAAAAAGTATATTCCAGGAATAGGGAAGCTATAGCAAGAGGAGGTAGAGATGGCAAGGAGAGAATTGTTATAAACTAACAAGATCTGTCACACTTTGAAACAATTCCATCAGATCTCAGAGAAATAGAAACTTGAATAACTGACTATATTGTCCAGTGAAGATAAAGATACGTTAAAGCAAGAATGGACGTAGACGACAATGCTCTTTAAGTCAGTGCTTCTAATTGAAATCACCTGCGGAGTGCCTACACCTTGAATTTTGGAAAATAAAAAAAAAAAGAAAGAAAGAAATAACCTGGGCAGATTTTGGTTTTTCATTTTGATACCAAGAGTCAGGCTTATTCCCAAAGATTTGCATTAATTGCTCTAAGGTGGGGCTCAGGTACCAGTATTTTCTTTAAAGCTTTACTTCTTTTTTATTTTAAAGTGCAACCAGTGTTAATGGAAAAAAAAAAAAAAAAGCTCTATTATTCTGAGCCAAATGTGTGTGATCACCAGCCCAGAGCACATGGCTTTAAGAGGTCCTGAGAAAATGTGCCCAAGGCAGCTGGATTACAGTTTGGTTTTATACATTCATGGAGACAGAAATTACATGTAAAATTGTAAATTAATACATGGAAGGTGCACATTGATTTGGCCCGAAAAGGTGAGACATCCCCAGGAGGTAGTTTACAGGTTATAGGTGAGTTCAAATATTCTTTGATTTGTAATCAATTAAAGAAATGAAGCTTTGTAGAAAGACTTGGAATGTTTTAAGTTAAGATAGGGAAGTCTGTTAATCAGAGATAAGCCACTGTATAATGACTCAAGTGATCTATTAAGCAAATTTATGGCCTGCAGGTAATATTAATCTTTGCCCTGAATGATCTTAGGTCCTATTAATAACTTAGTATGTTATTGCCTGAAGCTGTCAAACCTCCCTTCCCTTCATGGCCGGGAATTCAAGTTTAAGGTTTTTCTGGGGTCCCCTTTGGCAAAGAGGGGTTCTGTTCATTTGGCAGAGGGCTTAGAATTTTATTTTATTATAATTTGTACCAGGATGTGAAAGTCACCAAGACATATTGTCAGGATGTGCTTTCGTTAATAATGTCTTCCAAAATTAGAGGCTTGAAAACTCAGATGTTGTTTAGAAAGTCAATTCAGTCAGATAAAGATGGTTCTGATGAAATCGATGGTCACTTCCCTTACAGCTAAATACATCTTTTAAATTCTGCCTACTAGTTTGGTTGAAATCTAAATGGTTTGGATGAACAGTATTCTCTGGTGATTAAGTATTTGCACAGAATTTGCAAATATTCCTCCTTGTGATTTTTTGGGAAAAACAATTGTCTCTTGATTAGTGACTGAAGAAGTCAGGAAAGAAAGATTATACCATCCATTTTTTTGTACTTTTTCCTCCTTTTAGTGTTCCAATCCCCCTTGCACCCCGACTGCATCACTGGCCCACATTCTCAGTCATTTCCCGTGGCAAATATGTCCTCAAACTGTTAGGTAGATAGCAAGGGACCTCTGACACTCTCCTAAGGACAAAAGTGGGTGCCTTTCCTGGGAAGAAGGACAGGGCAGACCTGGTCCCACCCTAATCCTCCCCTGAGCAACTGCCACACTTGGGGGAAGGAGAAACCCCCATTAATCTGTAAAAGAATACAGGGAATCCCCAGCCTGCAGGCCAGGCGGCTGAGGACGCTATCACCTCCCTGGAGGACATGGTGGCTGCCACTAATTATGTTTTCTATAACAGAACTTTTAAGCTCAAGTCTCAGGAGAAGGAGAGAGAGAAGGAGTGGAAAAAGGAGGCTAGGCATGCCCAGTTAATGACTGCATTGGTGCCCACATTCAGACCAATGGCCAAAGCCCTCACCAAAGGAAGGGATTTCCAGTGCTGCAGCATCTGCCCACGGGAAGTGTATTGGGCCAAAGACTGCACCAACAAGGACAGGCCGCCCAATGCCCCCTTGTCACCAGTGCCATCAAACAGGTCACTAGACTGCACTCTGTCCTGTGGGTTGTCCCAGGAGGGGAGTTGGTCCCCAGACCAGTACAACAATGAAGAAGCCCACTCCTATCAGCCCCCTGGCAGATAACGATCACTGGACTGCAGCCAAGGGTAGCCCTCCTGGTGGCAGGTAAGCCAGTGAATTTCCTTCTTAATACTGCCTACTCTGCCTACTCTGTCCTCCTCACCTATTCTGGAAAACTGAGCACTGAATCCTGTATGGTCACCGGAGTCTCCAGGGTCCCTACCAAACAATTCTTTACTCTCCCTTTGCTTTGTCTGAGAGAGAACATGATCATTGAGCATTCATTTCTGATAATTCCTACTTGTCCCATTGACCTGCTAAGACATGACTTACTTTCTAAACTGCAAGTGCGGGTTTCTTTCTACCCTCAGGAGGAACCCAGCCTCATAGGCCTCTTAACAGATACAGAGTTCTGGGGCCAAGATCAACAGACTGGGAGGCAAATATCTCTGTTGTCGTTTGGGACATTTGTTTCCCTGGCCGTGCCAGAACGGCCCAGCCGGTTATAGTCCATCTCAAACCACAGCAGAGATATGCTCGTGTTAAACAATATCCCTTGTGGCTTGAGGCCTGGGTAGGTCTTGAGCCCTTTGTAAGAAAACTCCTAGTTTCAAGTCTACTTGTCCCAACTTGCTCTCCTTGTAACACCCCTGTTTTGCCTATCTTGCAAAAGGATGGCGCCTATGATTGGTGCAAGACTTAAGGGTAGTCAGTGAGGTGGTGGCGCCTTTGCACCCTGTGGTGCCCAATCCTTATACATTACTCGGCAACATTCCCCCAGAAGCCACTTATTGCTGCACACTAGACTTAAAGGATGCTTTCTTTTGTATTCCTCTCCACCGTGACTGCCAAAATTTGTTGGCTTTCAAATGGAAAGCTATGTGGCACACCCCGCCAATTAACATAGACCCTAGACGGTGTTACCACAAGGGTTCTGGGACAGCCCTTATCTTTTTAGACAGACCTTGAGTCAAGATCTAGACAAACTCCTACTCCACTAGGGTGTGGTGCTTCAATATGTTGAAGAGCTATTGATCTGCTCTCTGAGCTTAGAGGAAGCTTGGGAACATGCTACCATTTGAGTCCTACAATTCCTGGCTGACAGGTGGTACAGGGTGTCCTGTCCCAAAGCCCAACTCGCTCAACCTAAGGTGACCTACCTGGGGCTTATTCTCATCCTGGGGAAATGAGAGCTTCCCTGGAGCACATCCAGGCCATAGTTCACCTATCTGAATCCACTACTCGGACCTTTCTGTGGTCTTTTCTTGGGCTTATGGGGTTTTGCCGAATTTCGATAATTATGGGCTCCCTGCTAACCGCCTTTATAAAAATCTAAAAGGAAACACTGATAAGGAACCTCTAATATGGGGGCCTGGACAAAAATAGGCTGTTCAGGCATTGAAAAAGGCTTTACTCTGAGCCCTGGCCCTGGACCCACCACATACTCAGAGAGCCTTCTTTTTATATGTCCATAAGAGACAGTGAATGGCTCTGGGGGTATTAAAACAGATTTTGGGGCCACAGTTACAACCAGTGGCCTACTTATCAAATAAATTGGACCCCAAGGCTGCAGGATGGCCTGCCTGCTTGACGGCAATAGCAGCCATATCTTTACTCATGCCAGACGCCACTAAATTCACCATGGGAGATTTTCTTACTGTTAGAACCTCCCACAGGGCCTCTGAGCTCCTCAGGGAGGGGTGGCAAAATGGATTTCAGATAGCTGCCTATTAAAATTCCAGGCTATGTTCATAGAATCCCCTGACTTTAAGATTGAAACCTACCCAGGACTTAACCCCACCACTCTTCTTCTTCCAGAAGAGATGATAGGGGAACCAAGCAGTCTAGTGCATAATTGTGAAGAAATTATGTTCCACCACTACCTTCCTCAGGCAGATCTATCCTCAGTCCCCATCCCTCAAACCCATCAGTGGTTTACTGATGGCAGCAATTTTGTTAAGGATGGGGAATGGCACACAGGCTATGCGATAGTGACCGAGAGTCCAGAAGTGGTGAAGGCTCAGGCTTTGTCAGCAAATGCATCTGCCCAATTAGCAGAACTCATGGTCCTAATCTGAGCTCTCTAGTTAGCTAAAGACAAGAGAGTGACCATCTATACAGATTCTAAATATGCTTATTTGTGTTACATGCCCATGCATCTATTTGGAGAAAGCAAGGATGCCTTACCACTCAAGGAACACCAATTAAGTATGGGCAACAGATTCATGTGCTTTTAGAAGCCATTCATGAACCAGCTGAAATGGTGGTCATTCATTGTAAGGAACATTAAGAGGGAGCTGATCTAATAGCTCAAGGAAATCAGGCTGCAGATACAGCTGCCAAACAGGCAGCCATGGGCAAAATGTTTCTTAACCTCGTTGGAGCCCTAGTTCCTTCTAATCTCACTCTCCCTATTCCAGCTTATTCCACCTCAGAAATATCTGACAGGTTGACTCAAGGATACCACTTGAGTCCCTCTGGATGGTTAGTTAAAGGGAACCTCTATTTATTACCAGCTAAAGAAGTCAAAAACTTGGTAGAAGCCATGCATAATGCTACCTACTTTGGCCCAAAGCCACTTAGACATCTCCTAGAGCCACATTTTGTTTCTGCTTTACTAGCCTCCACCATTAAACAGACCACCTCACTTTGTACTATCTGCCAAACCAATAATCAGGCCAGGCACAGTGGCTCACGCCTGTAATTCTAGCACTCTGGGATCCTGAAGGGGGAGGATTGCTTGAGCTCAGGAATTCAAGACCAACCTGAACAAAAGCAAGACCCCATCTTTACTAAAAGTAGAAAAAATTAGCAGGGCATGGTGGTGCATTCCTGTAGTCCCAGCTACTCAGGAGGCTGAGGCAAGAGGATCGCTTGAGCCCAGGAGTTTGAGGTTGCTGTGAGCTAGGCTGACACCATAGCACTCTAGCCTGGGTGACAGAGTGAGCCTCTGTCTCAAAAAATAAAGCAAAACAAAAACTATCCTGTCAATTATTTTAAAAATATGATAAAATAATTCAGATAAACCAAAATGTATGAAATCTCATATCAGAAAAATAATGTATCCACCATTCAATAAAATGTGCCAAGACAGATCAAAAAAAAAAAATGAAAACAAACCAATAATCCTCAAGGGGCTTTGAGGGTAATACTTGCCTCTCTGGCCCCACAAAAGGGGACCTACCCCAGCAAGGACTTGTAGGTATATTTTACCCAAATGCCTCCCTCTAGAGGATTCAAATACTTACTAGTGTCTGTCGACACTTGTTGGGTTGAAGCTTTTCCTTGTAGTACTGAAAAGGCCACTGAAGTTTCCTGAAGACTTCTGGAGGACATCATACCTCGTTCTGGCTTTCCCTGGTCCTTACAGAGTGACAACGGTCCTGCCTTTGCTTCACAGTGCAGGGAGTCTCTAGGGCCCTGCAGATTTCTTACTCTCTGCAGGTGCCTGAAGGCCTCAGTCATCAGGCCAGGTGGAGCAAGTTAAGCAGAGCCTCAAGCTCTCCCTCTTCAAGATGACCCAGGAGACCAGACTCAGTTGATTACAATTTCTTCCAGTTGGTCTTTTGTATTTACACATTGTGGCTACAGCCCACTTTCCTTTCAATGCTTTTGAAATTCTGTATGTCTGACCTTTTTGTTATGACAAGAGGCCTGTTCGCCATTCTGTGGTGAACCTATCTTGCTCTTACTCTGTAAACCTATATCTGCTGTTGCTCTATAAACTTATCTTGTCCATCCTCAACAAACTTTGTTTCATGCTTGCCTTGCTTTTGGTGTGTCTGGCCATTCTTTGGCCAAGAGCACACCAAGAACCAAGAACAGACAAGACTATTGACCTTGAACCCCAACAAAACCATGACCCCATTTATGACTCAAGCTCTTCTTGTTGGTTTTTACTTTCAATATATTTACTTCATCATGCAATTGCAGAATCCTTCTGTGTATAGCTGTATTACTATAAAAGATACAGATCAGAAGAGAAACAGAAAAATTATACCATTTGTTTCTCTGAATTTCTCATACTTGATTTCTATTATTTCTATTTGTTATCTGTTCTATAATGGACTTTTAAAAATTGTTCCTGTTTTCCTACATAAAATAAATATAACTTAATTCTTTTTGCAACCAGTCAACTGTGTTGGAATTCTGCTATCCTCTTCTCCCTCTAGTATTCATTTATTTAACCAACTTATGTTCAACCAATGATTTAGATAACACTTTCATTTCAACAAAAGCCTTCAATGACTTAAGAAAAAATGAATTAATGACTATGGAAATTATGGATATTGTGACATGAGTGTTTGAGGTCTCAAATATTACTTAGGAGGGGAAAATCTGAGTAATAATCAGATTGCATACTATATTCACTCTATAAGCTTATGGTATATATAGGACTGTATCTATTTTAATATTTGCTATGGTCTGAATGTTTGTGGCCCCACAAAGTTCATATGTTGAAATCCTAACCCCTATGGTTATGGTATTATTAGGTGGGGTCTTTGGAAAGTTATTAAGTCATGATGGAGGAACCCTCATGAGTGGGAGTAGTGCCTTTAGCAAAGAGACCCCAAGGTAGCTTGTTTGTCCCTCTATCCATGTGAGACACACAGAAGGTGCCAACTACGAGGAATGAGTCCTCACCACACACCAAACATGCTGGCACCTTGATCTTGGACTTCTCGGCCTCCAGAGTTATGAGAAACAAAATTATGTTGTTTATAATCTACCCAATTTATGGTATTTTGTTATAATAGCTTGAACAGATTAAGACAATGTTAAAATTAATTGCTTAAACCACCATATACTCAGGTGCAATAAGTTCAAAATTCTTTTTGGGGATTTTCCCACTCCAGTAAACTTAAGTGCACACTAACATAGGTGGAGCCAGTTCTGCCTGCTCAGATATAATCATGCTGAAACTGGACCTGAAAGGCAAAAAAAAAAAAAAAAGTCATCTGCACTCAATAAATGTTTGTTCTTTTGTCTCTGCTCTTCTTGCAACTGTGTATGGTTTAGTGATCTTTGAAGAAGAATCATCCCTCTCCTTTTGTGTTACATTTGGCTAAGGGTTTAATCCAAGGTTTATCAAGGTTTATAGCTCATTACATTATGCATTAGTCACAGTCTTTATTTCTGAGGGACCCTCACGGTTCCAGGTTTGCTAGGTTTATGGAAGCTGTAGTCTCAATCACAGTTTTCCTTTTGGTGACACATTGTCTTTTCTTGCTATGAGATTTTAGTTGAATCTCAAAAGAGAAATGAATATGTTCTCTATTCATCTACTCACAAAACGCAAATGGTCTAAACCCTTGGTTTGTATTTGTTTGGGTTTGTTGTTGTTGTTGTTTATTTTGTTGGTTTGTTTTTATTAATTTCTCCCCAGTGATTAGCTCTGCATATCAATGGGAACTGAGAGGGAGAGTTCCCCAGTTCCTTAGAGAGCAAATGTTTACTACTCATCTTTTAATTAGATAACTAGAGATAGCATTTGATTCTTGAGAATCTTTTGAATCTTCAGAGTAAGGGAGAAGCACAGAGTGAGTATCATATTTTCTATTGTGCTACAGGGCTATGAGAGTTCATAAACCACTTCAGTTAGCCAATTTCCTTTCTCCACTGTGACAGAGATACAAGTAATCCAAAAGTAATTGGATTACTTTTACAAGTTGTATTTGAAGAAAACAGATTTAACATCTTGTTGGTATTTTGTGTATCATCAACCAAGCCATCCTTGGGTAGGATCAGACCTGCCCTGCAAAATGCAATATTATATTTTACCCCTGAAAAAACTTTTCCTAGCTCCAGCTGAGACTTGTACCCTTTAGAATCTATTTCTTATCTGAATACTCACTGTATCACCTTAACTATACTTGAGATCAAAAAAGGATTGTACTTTATATGAGCTAGAAAATGAGGGTATTTACCCTCCGTAGAAACTACTCATCAAGCCCTCCACCTTCACATAGATTCCCAGGGCTCCCCTTAGAAAATATTTTAATGAGCCACTCTTCCTCAACATGACATCGGTCAGCCCTCTCATAAAGAAGGGGAGCTCACCCTGCCCAACTGAGCATAGGTTTTGGTGATTCTGACCAGTTCTTACCAAAAGGTTCCAGGACCCAGAGTAAGAGAACAAATAGAAGTCCACATATTTAAAAGTTATAAATCAAACTAATGAACCATTACACAAGAGATGTCCTATCCTCCACCATGACAAATGTATCTTTATAACCATCCAGAAGGCCCAGTTTGGACTTAGAAGTGTTCAGACAGTTTGGATTTTCACAGTGGTATGGAGAGAGTCAGCAGTGAGGCACAGATGCTTTAACCCACTGAGGGTCATTTAGACAGAATTCTGGAGTTTCTAGTACCTAAAACAGAGTCTTGATGGGGAAGAGGCCTGGACTCAAAGTAGATCCATCCCTTGGCCTCTTGATGCCTTGATTTCTGAGACAGGTGTAGTCAGAGAGAGCCAGAGCGGAACCCTCCAAACTGCAGGGACCAGAGCGATGGTCTCTTGCCTGAGTTCTAAGAACAGAACTGGAAGGGAATTTCTCTTCATAGTAGGAGAGTAGTTTGAAACCTATGAAGAAATTTGGTAAAGAACAGAGCAGATAAAAGAGGGAAGTTAAAGAGAAGAATCAGAAGATAGTAAGAGTCTGAGATTAGGTGAGGTCCCTGAGACTTCACAGTAATGGAATGGCCAAAATCTTTTTTGAAAAAAAATGCTTACTGTAATTTTGAATTGTTAAAAAGGCAATGACCATGGGGTCAGGAATCTACAGAGAATAGCAAAGTATCCTCTTTTAAGGGATAATCGGGGAAAAACAAACTGCATGATAAAGAAATGTATGAATGCAAGAGGAACAAGCTGGATGAAGCAGGCTTTGTGGCAGAGACAGAAGGTTTCCCTGATAGTTCACACAAGGATTTGAATTTTTCTAGAGCCCATAGCTTCACCTAGGGGAGAGAGAAGAATGTACAGGTTCAGGCATTCAGAAAATCTGGAACTATGAATAATTACAGGCCAATAACAAATGAGGAAAATCCTATATTTTTAACTTTCATATTGCTCCTTTATTTTTAAATGAGTAAAAATGTACCTGTGACAAATCCAATAGTAATAAAACGGTATACAAAGGAAAGAAAGTCTCCCTTCTGCTTCTCTTTCCAGCCACTCATTTTATCTCTCTGAAATAATTATTATCATCAGATTCTAATAATCCCTTTCAGAGATAATATATAAATTTCAGGTATATTTATATTTCCTTTCACAATTACAGCAACTCTATATACTTTTCTGTACCTTGTGTTTACAGTGTTTACACTTAACAGTATATCTTGGTGATCCTTCCACCAGTGTATATATAGTGTTGCCTCATTATTTTTAATGGACTGCACAGATTCTATTGAATAAGGGTGACTTGGCTTGCTTTAAAAATCATCTGGATATAAATTTAGGTATATAAGTTTATACTTGTGCAATATACCTGTAGGATAAAATCCTAGGTGTGGAATTTCTGGGTATATATTGTTAGATATTGCTAAACTATATTTCATAGAAGTATGCTAGATTAGATTATTATTCAGCAAACATTCACTTCTCTCCACAAGCTCTTGTGGTCACAGACAGTTGCCTGCGCCTCTGACTTTGATACTGACCATGTGACTTGCTTGAACTAATGGGACGTGATCAGAAGTTATAGTGTGCCATTTCTGGACTGAGGCCTCACAAAGTATGGCATAATTCCTTTGCAATCTTCTAATCTTCCATTGAAACTGAGGAAGAGGAGAGAGCAATCCTACTTTCATTCCTTAGCTTTCAGACCTATGTTTTCTAGATTTTAGAGACATAGAATCATATATCAGCCATTATTTCAGCATTTATAATGCATTCTGGAAAGGTATTCTGTAATGTTGTGGTGGGGACTCCTGGTGGAGATAATGACAAGGAAGGCAAACCCATATCTAAAGCAGGTACATATTCTGGTAAGGACAAACTGATATTGACTTTAGGTTGCAGTGGCAGTAGCTATACAGGTCTTGGTAAGAGAGATTCTGTGCCCTTGGGTGCATACCTAGCCTCCATCCTTGACACCATGCCCGATCTGTTCATCCAACTGCATCAACCCTGAGTTTGATAAAGAGAGAGACTAATGAACATTCTTCAGCCTACTTACCTAGCTGTTGAGAGTCCACTCTGCTATGAATGTTCTTTGGATGGGCATTATTCTGAGACAGAAAAACACATATACATTTTCCCCAAACTTCCCTGTCTGATATTTTTCAATCTTGCTCCTTTCAGGTCTCTAATCAACAGCCATGTCATTCACTACTTATTAGAGGCCTGTGTCTTTCTGCCCTTTAGGGTCAACATTAGTAATGTTTAGTGAGGCAGTCAACCATTTTCAGCTAGTGACAGCATGTTTCAAAACCCATCTGAAACCCAGAATTCTTTCCTCTTGCGTCAATGGTCATAAGAAATCTGCAATATCACCATAAGTTTATAAAAGTTGATAGAGAGACATCAGTGTAACAAAGGTAGATTATATGTGAGTCTGGGTCTTTTGTGCATGAAATTTACTTATGCCTTTTAGATTTACTCATGGGCAAACTTGAATATACCATCTTTACCAAAAAATGGACTGTTGAGGCCCTGCTAAACTTTATAACTTTCTAGATTTGGTAACCCAGCTTATAAAGGGGCATCCAAGCCACTTAGTCACTTTGTGTCTCATGATTAGGTGCTCACTTTCTACGAGGGCTCAGTAGCACTTGAGTAACTGGAGAAGGAATGGTCTATGCTACAATTCTCTTTTGGATTTTGCCAAAGACCAAACAGCATGCGTCACTATCCTCTGAGGCTCCTAGCACCATTAGTTAGCATCAGATACATAGATAGATACATAGATAGATAGATTACTTCAAAAATCTGGAGATGTCCAAAAAGACCTGCTGCTTTTTTATAGTAGAAAAAAGTGTCAAAGTATAAACAATTTGTCTTTTGCCTTGGAAAGGCTATCTCAACATATAGACTACCATACTCTAAAACTTCACTGATGTGGCAGATCCTTGAAATTTCATGGGCTTAAATCCCACCTTCTGGCATGTATATTTTATTGGGGCATCTAGTATACCTGTCTCTTCCTTCTCACCAGGTTCAGTTAGTGTGCTGTCATAACCACACATTGTCCTGATGTTCCAGTATAATGGGTGTGGAACATCAAGATAATTGACACCCCAGTGGACAGAGAGGAAGAGAGTTAGCATATTCCTGGGGCATGCCAGGAACTGAATGCTGCTATCTCTTTATGCAAAGGCAAAATGCTTCTTATTTTCCCTATTGATGGAGAACAAGAACAAGCAGATAGCATTTGCCAGATCAATGACCACATATGAAGTGCCAGAGGGTTTAATGATCTGCTCAAATAAAAATCCAACATGGCAGTTGAAATTAGGGATATTAACAGGTTAAATTTATGATTGCCCATCTTCATCGACCATTTGTATCTAATTTTTGGAAGGACTATAACAGTTGATTAAATAATGATATGAAAACCCGCTGGCATTTCTTTCCAGAAGATGTTATTGCTTCTGATTTATATCTTGGCAGGGGTAGAATAGTTTCCAGTAGTTTCTGGGACTTCCACTTGGCATTTAATACTGTAATATTTCTTATTATTCCAGTCAGGAAACCAGTGTGATTATTCTGACAGCTGCTAGATATATCAATTCCAAATACACATATTGGAACTGGGGTAAGAATCACAAAATGTGCCCGTGATCACACTTAGGTATGCTAAGAGACAGACTCGCCCAAAAATTCATTTTCAACTTACCTCCATAATTTCTTTCTTTAATTTTTAGCTTACATTGGTGTTTTGGTTTCCCAGGTATTAATGTCAGATCAAACAGACCTGGCAAATGGCCACAGGTCCTATAGGAAAAGAATTGGAGAATTTTTTATTGTGTATATTTTCAGAAGTGTTTAAAGATCTTTCTTCAAGACTTCCAGATTTCTCCAATCAATGGGTTCTGGGTATGTGAATTTAATTTGAACTGAACCGGACAAGGGACCAGAATTTTTCATTGCAGCAGCTTATATAGACTTTGTTTCAACAGTTCCTGGGTGTTAATTACCCAAAAACTGCCTTGCTAGTGGTCCATCTTTCTTAATTTAAGGCATATCATCTTATCAGTCAATATCAAAGGTTTACAATGATCAAGTTTTTCTGATTGCTCCTCTGGTCTTTCTGCCGATTAAAGTAATTACATCCAGTTTGCCTCCCACATTTAAGTGCTACACTTTGATCTGTACTATGTTGTAATTCCATCACTTCATTGACACTAGAGAGCTCAGTTTCACAGCAACAAATCCTACTATCAGCTTCAGCTTACAAAGGACAACCACTACAAGTTTCTTAAATAATCTAGCTCTACTCTTTACATACATTTCTTGATATCTTAGAGAAAGAAGCATCCTTTGGCCCCTCTTGGGGAACATAGTAAGGTGGTGAGTTTTCAGGCCTTATATTGTCAATCTATTTTAACATTACTACCTGCCTGATGTTCTGCCTCTTCCTCTATACTATATCACAAATGTTCTTTAATTTCTCCAACAGTAAAGGACATCATCATGTCCAAGCTTCAAGGAGCCATCACAGCAAACTCTGCTGGATGGCTTTACTGGAACATTGAAAATCTAATGATGAGTGAGTTACCCATATCAACAAATTCCCACCATTCAGTCTTCTGTTCTGTCTTTAGTTTTAAATTCTTGAAGATCCTCTCCAATAAGTATTCAACTGGTTCCTAACAGAATGCATTGACTAAATCTTGCCATTTATTTGGCTTTAAGCCATTTTCTCCTGGATTGTACTAACCTTTTTTAGGAATGCTGAGACCTGACTGATTATCACCCTGAAATCTATGACACATAGCAGGTGGTATGATTTGGGTGTATCTCCCCAATAATTCATGTGTTGGAAACTTAATCCCTAGCACTCAGTGGTGTTTAGGTCATGAGGATTCTGCCCTCACAAATGGATTAATGCTGCTATAAAAAGGGCTTGCGGGAGTGGATTCACCCTCTTCTGCAATGTGAGGAATAGGGTTCCTCCCCTCAGCACCTGCAACCTATAAAGCATCCTTTTAGAAGTAGAGACCATGCTCTTAGCAGATACCAGATGGCCATGACTTGATTGATCTTGGAATTCCCAGCCTCTAGAACTGTGAGAATAAATTTTTGCTCCTTATAAACTACCCAGGCTTAGGTACTCTTTTATAGCAGCACAAACTAACACAGAAGATTCAGAGTAGGTTAAGTGTCACCTTGCAAGTCATCTAGCACCAAGAATAGCTTTCTCTCTTTACAAAAGAAGGAGTAGGCAGTTCCTGACAATCTTGTTAGTTCAGGCAAATCTAGAGCTTGTTTTTCAGGCTCATCCACAAATGTGACTCCATTCTAAGCCTCAGAGTTCTGTTTTTTCTATCAGGGTGCTAGCTTTGACTTTGGAAACAATTGAGATAAGACAATCAATTTCTTTTGCACTTTTGGTACCCTTGCAATGATATCTTGGGTCTGATTTTTCAGCTGTTTTCCTTAGTATCTTTGAAGTTGGGTATTTCCTTAAAAGTTGTGATAGAAGCTTTCTGGCTTATTGAGTTAGCAGTTGGTTGCCTTCTGCGTATAATTTTTTTCAGGTAACATTTCTAAAATATTTAAAATAAACCCAAATAAACCACAATTTTTAATTATCGCACCTATATAATATAAGCTTCGTAGCTATTGCAGCTATATAAGCTCCATAGCTATTGTGAATTCCAATATTTACCTTACATTTGCCCTTAATCCCAGTGAGACACTTATTTTAAATGTCATCAAATTACTATATGTATTTGTCTTAGTCTATTTAGACTGTTATAGCAAAATACCTTAGACTGGGTAATTTAGAAACAGCAGACATTTGTTGTTCATAGTTTTAGAGACTGAGAAATTGAAGATCAAGGTGCCAGCATGTTTGGTGTCTGGTGAGGGCTCATTCCTAATAGATGACACCTTCTATGTGTCTCACATGGTGCGAGTGGAAAACAAGCTCTTTCAGGGCTTCTTTTATAGAGCATTAATCTCATTCATGAGTGTGGAGCCCTCATGACCTTATACCCTCCTAAATGTCGCATCTCAATGCTACTGCCTTGGAGATGAAGTTTCAACATATGAATTTTGAGAAGACACAGGCATTCAGACCATAGCAACATTTTAGTTGATGTATATGTTTTTTATTATGATTCATAGATGTGTTGTTTACTTGCTTGCTTTTATTTTTCAGAATTTTCTTAGTTATTTATTATTTTCAGTCTTTTAAACTTTAGAATTAGCCTAGGTAGTTTCAAGATGTCCATTTGACATTTTATTGCAAACATGGAAAATTTCCATAGTCATAGTTAAAGCTGCCACCTTAATAAGTTAAGTATTACTATCAAGAACAGAGTATGCTCCCCTTTCTTTCTTTTTTTTTTTTTTTTGTGTGTATATTACTAAACAAATTTCCAGGTATTTATGGGTGAAGATGGGGATAGAGGTGTGTGGGTTACTGTTATAAATGATATCTTTTATTTCTTGTTGATTTCCATATATTTTGTTCTCAGCTACTTTATCTTTTAATTTTTAATGGTTCTTTTAGGTTTTTCAAGTATGATATCATATGCAATAATAATGATAATATTTTGTCATCATTTCTGGTACTTTAGTTCCTTTTCTTGTCTACTTATTTGATGTGACATCTCCATAATAATGTAAAATAATATTGATGACACTCTTGTCTGGACTTCATGCAGAACAATTTTGATGCTTCTTTGTAAAACATGATAATGGCTTTTGAGAATATATTAGTGATGTATTACTTTTGGAAAACATATAGTAGAAAAACACAGGTAATATGATTTTACATCTGAATTTCCCTTTGCATTTTTATGAAACCTCCAAACTAGATATCATATCTATTTTCAGATTCTTAATTTTTATACTTGATTCTTTTCTTTTATGTAACTCATTAGCCCAAATAGGCACAGAAGACAAATTTTGAAACCTCAACATGGAAAAAAATGACAAAAGAAATGTATGAATTCTTGAAATTTTCAAGGTAAGATAAAGATGGTGTGAATGAAGTAAATTTAAATGAAAAAGAAGTTACATAGTGAGGAAAACTTTTTTAAAAAAATCTAAAGTGATGGTTGGGACTAATAGAAATACTTTACAGTTGTTAATCTTACTTCTTACTGATCAGAATACTTATAGACAAGATATGTGCAGGTATTATGCCTAAAGAAAATTCATTTTTTTTTAAATTGTGTTTTCAAGAGGACTTTGAGAACAAGTGAAGAAAAGTAAGAAGATTTAATGTATCACCAAAAACATCATGTTTGACAACAGGACAATAGATAGATCAGCATGAGAAGATTGTAAAATGAATGCCCAGGGAGCTGAGGATTGGAATATGGTACATGATAAATATTTTTGAAAGGCTAGATAAAAAACATTATTAAATTTCAGAGAAAATGGAAAAAGAAGAACAACTAAATGTGGTTTCATCTGGTCAAAAACACAGTAGAGGAGAATGGTGTTTTGTTTTTAATATTGTGGAAATGGGAAAGTGTGAAAGGAGAAAAAGAAGCCAATCAAAACACTGAAATTCAGTTAGATTAAACTGATGATAGCATCAACATAGTAAGATTAACTTTCAAAGGAAAAGGAGGACCTTGCCAGGAATACAGGGAAACTGAGGCTGTGGAAATAGGGAAAAGGGGATCCTAATGTTGATTATGAACTAAAGTGGAGAGCTAATTCCTGTATACAGCATCAGAAACAGGTAATAAGAAATAGGATAGTACAGAAATGTGCTAGGCACACAGGTCTGACGGGAAACTTATGCGCCTGAAATTGTACTAAATGAGAAACTTAGAGTGAATGAGAGGGAAGGAGGTTAAAGAAATTGGCCGTTTCAGGCATCTTGGATAAATATGTCCCCTGCTTCCCTCTCCCAGTGGAATGGTATAAACAGTAAAGTTTAGGAGTTTGGATGAGGGAGAAAGTACTGTATCTGAAATAGTGACTCAATATTTATTTAAAGTTGTATTCAGAAGATTGTTTTTTATATCAGCCAATTCATTAGGAGAAGAAACAAGGATTGGATTTATTCAAAAGCAAATACGAAAGTACAAGCATTTGTTTCACAGTTGTGCAGATGCTATTGACTTTGCTGCACTGCTGTGTCCATGCCAGTTGACATCCAATACAATTTGTAATATGTATAGAGATAGAATAACCATATCTTATTTGCACAAATTTAAAAAGTCAGGGCATTAGATGGTAGAAGTGATAGCAGTCAAATATGACAACTTTGGAAAAGCTTCTTTGTTAAAATCCCACAATAATAGTTTTTCAGAGTTCTTGCAAATAATGGTTTGGACATCTCAACAACAGAACTGTATTCTGTTTAGCTACAAATTTTCTCCCCTAACCATCTGGGCTGGCAGGTGTTCATCATCAGATCTGGGTTGCTATGAGACTAGAACTTCCTAATGATAATGAGGTATAGAGACGAAACCTGAATTTTGCTCATTTGAAGCAACTTTATATTTGCCACTATTGGAAGTACCAGTGACACCTTATGCCTTTCCAAAATGCAAAATTTGTAATTAAAGGTTCCCAAGGAGGACGTTTTAGTGATCAAAAATGATAGAGTAAATTGATGGCAATGTGTGTTTGTTTTTATTTTAAACACTGTGTGAATCTTAATGCTTTTCTCTTTATTGGTAGAGAGCAGATAAATCCTTACCCTGTGTATAATTTTAAGGTGAGTAGGCAGAAGAAGAAGGGAAGCATGTTTTCTTTCACATGAGAGTAGTCTTCCTAACCTGATAGGAAGGAGAGCCTCAAGTCATTTGCAGATGATTGTTACAAAAAAATTTAAAGTGCATAAAACACACAAAAAAGCAACTTACAAAAATGTTTACATATATAAATTTATATATATATATGCACACACACATATACACACATAAACTGACAATTTTGGTTAGTTTTAGTGGTCAAAGTTATCACATCAAATTCAACCTGATGGTCACCAAAAGGCAGATAGTCTGTACATGGTACAGTGTTACAGAAAATGTAGAATTGATATTAAAAATGACCTTGAGAAAGCAGAGAAACAAATTTACAGAAATATGTTCAACTTCAACAAAGGGAGTTCAAATTGTGCATTTGGAGGTCAGGGTGACTATTCAGACAAGCAACAGAGACGAAAGATACCTGGAGTGATGCTGGATCCAATGATGAACATGGATAGACACTGTTGACATTTTGAATGCACTAATAAAGTGATATTTTAGTGTTTTATTTTTTCAACATGATGGTACTATGTTAATTATGGTTTGTGTTAATATGTGAGCACGACACAGGTGAAGGGCACCAAATGGGTTGATGAAAATGGTAGTTTTCAAATTGTCTTTAGTTGTGCCTAGTTTTCCTCTAGTGACTCAGGCATTGTTGGGGGCTGGTAGGCAGGGAGGACAGGAAAGTGAATAAGAAAGCCATTAATTATTATTATTTTACTACTATTATTATTTCAACTTTAGTAAAAGCTCAACTTATTTCAGTTTTATATATTTAATTTCTGTGTAATATTTTGCTTGAAAAGGGAGTCAAAATGTCTATTGCTAAAAAGGAAGGAAGGAACTTTGAAAGCCACCATATGAAAGTACAGAAAATACAGGTGGAAAAACCCCAAACCAAAGATTTGCTTAAAGTAACTGTTACTTTAAAATGATGGTAAAAAGCCTAATGACAGACATGGCATAGGTTATACTATGGAAAGGAATATAATATTATTTTGTGTTTTATGAAATATACCTAACCTTTAAGAAAAACAATATTAGGGGATGTGGGGGATGTGTTTTGCAGAACTAAGCTAAGTATTGAAAAATTGCTGCTGAGTTACCAATGACAGAATGATTCAACAGCACTAAATGGAAGGTATATTTTTCCTTTTTATTGTAAATATTGTATTATTAATATTATAAAATATGCATTATATATAATAGCAAGTTTGTTTTGTATAATTACTGTGTAATTTTTAGATAATTTCTATGCTGCAGGACCTTCGCATATTTATCTCAATTATTCTTCATGACAGTACATAATTTAAGTACTTAATTCCCATTTCAGAGATGGGGAAAGCAAGGCCTGTAGTAAGTTAGTAATTACCCTCAGACTGCAAAACCAGTAACTGACAGGGAAGTCTACAAAACTTCAAAGCTTGTAATTTCACACTGTACAACCTGCCACAAACACAGGTTGAAAAGTTCAAAAAATGGCATGTAAGATGTTTCTAGAAGAATAAAAAATGTATAGTAAAAGAAAAAGTGGTGTTCCTTTTGTTTGTTTTCTCTCTAAACAAGCACAGCCAAACCACTGTCTTAACAGGTACAGTGTCACCAAAGTAAATGCAACTTGCATTTTTCAGTAGTTAATTCAAATCCTCTTTTAAACAATATTTTAGTGTGTGTTGAGAAATATGTTCAGATAATTATTGGTTTACTCATTGTTTTAGATAAAAACATATTTTAATCTGTTTAATATAGTTAAATTTCCAGCTATCACTGGCGTGCTTTCTTTGGCAGAAATTTACATGTACTAGGCTACTTCTAGCATTAAACCCTATCCAGAGTTTTAGCAGGAAGCTAACTACTGCCCCAGGTTCACAACTTATGACTCATTCTGCTTTAATAAATTGAAAAGACTGTGTTGCAAAGCTCATTAGGCAACTGGCTATCATTAGTGTTGTACAGTCTCTTGCCAGTTTGAATTCTATAAGTGAAATTAGTGTGGTGATTCCAGCTCACTCTCTAGCAGACATTATGCATTATTAAGCTGTGTTTGGCCCACCTCAGCAATTAACTTACTCTCCAAATATACAGCTTTTATCCAGTTTCTCCTAAAGAAGATAAAAGAAGATTGGAAAGCCAACCAATTCCAAGTCATGACATAGATAACTAACTAAACTATGCTGAAAGCCATATGGTATATGCGTGTTTTAATCAGAAACATCTCACATCAAACCCTAATCCTTGATGAATTTTAAATGTATCCCATGGCATCACCCATTTAGTCATCAGTAGCAACTGCTATATTTATAAAGATCTGCAAAAACTAGGGGACTATGGCTGAAAATAAAACCGAAGTAAAATATATTGTGTAAGGTGAAATTGTCCTTATAGAGTTGTTACAGATAAGAAAAGCCCAAAACTGCTTTTTGTACTCTCACAAACCACTGAACACAACACTACTGACAACAGATGTGTGTGGGTTTTTCCCCACACACCAACCAAGCAATTCTGCAGTGGACACCAGCTTGGTTTCCTTTAATTCAATTCAATCCTGCTACTATCTTCCTGGAGATATATGTATATACATGCATATAGGCAAAAAACAAAGCTAATGAAATATCCTTTGGGAAATACTAACTAGGAAAACTAAGCTGACTAGAGAATGATTTTTCCATATAATGATTCTGATCATGGTGCTTTTTCAGATTAAATTCCTTACATATTCCTTATTTCCTAGAACAGGGGTCAGCAAACTTTTTCTTGAAAGATCCAGATAATAAATGGCTTTGTGGGTCATTTGTTTTCTGTTGCAACTACTCAATCCCCCTGATGTAGTGGAAAGTAGTCATAACAATACTTAAACAAAAAGACAAAGCTGTGTTCCAATAAATCTTTATTTACAAAAACACAGTGTGTGGCCTCAGTTTAGCCCACTAACTATAGTTTTTTGATTCCTCACCTACGATAACAGAATCACACATAACTACATATATATTTTCTGCCTGTTCTCTGCTCATACAACTTTCTCTAACTGGGAGTCTCCTTGTGAACAACTGTCCAATAGCTACTGGTATTGCTAGCCTAAATCTATGGGCCGTTAGATTGGGGTAGCCTTTCTTAATCCCCCTCTCCTTACCCTTCCCTTTAGCACATTAAATCTCCCACTTTTCTTTCTTTCATTAAGAAACATTTTATCAAGTACCTACTGTATGTTCTCCATCTTTGGGATACTCCAGTGAACAAAAGAGAGATCCATGCCCCTGGTAACTTCCATTCTGAGGAAGGAATGCAAACAATAAAACATAATCATTAATGAAAATTAGTGAATAAATCATGCCATATATTAGATGGTGAAAATTATTATGGGAAAATTTAAAAAACAGAGCAGTAGAAGGGAAATGGAGAATATATGTAGAAAACGGGTGTTTGCTACATTAAAGCAGGTGCTCAGTATAAGCCTCACTGAGAAAGTGAGATTTGAGAAGAGATTTGAAAGACAGAAAGTTAATCAGATATCTCTTCTTACAGAGAGAGCTGTTAGAGCAAAGGTCACAGGCATGACTGGCCATGTCTTGCAGTGAGCAAGGAGGAGAGTAGTAGGCGACGAACATGGAAAAACACGAGTTGTGACCAGACATTGTGGGGCCTCATAAACTATTACAAAAACCATGGCTTTTGCTTTCAGAGCAGGAGCTATCGGTGAGCCCAGGGGTGATAGCACCTGGCTTATGTGTCAGGACTATTCTGACCGCTCTCCTGCGAACAAATTGTAGCAGGGCAAACATAGATGCAGAAAAATTGACAAGGCTCCTGCAATAATCCAGGCAACAGACGATGTGGCCTAAGAGGTAGCAGCGGAGGTGTTGAGAAGTGTCCAGATTCTGCCCTTAATATTCTTCCTTTACGTCTTGCATATATCTGTATCAAAACACTTTTCAAATTTTTTCTCATTCTTTACATGAATTTCTGTGCCCCCCCAATCAGTCTATCAGGAAAGTGACTTAAGCATATCTATTTCTAAGACCTAGCTTAATTCCTGGCACATTAAAATAACTCAAGAAATATTAATAAGTATCTGGATATCTCGATGAATGAATAAAATAATGAATGAGTCAGTCAACCGAGGAATAAATGATTTAAAGAGTAAATATTTTTCCAAAAGGTAAAAAAATTAAAATTAAAATTTGTCTTTAAATAACAGGGATATAAGACAGAAATACAATGATGAATTGTCACCAGAAATAAGTTAATCATAATTAGCCCATGAAAACAAAAAATGTGGTTTTTGCTTGTTGCTGTTTCTTGTCTGTTTTTTGTGACTTAACTCTTGCTCTTATATAAGTTGCTTCTCTTCATCTCTTAATTAATCATTTTAATTTATTCTATCTGTCTTACTCATTCTTATGTACCAGCATTTTCTCCTCATTTTATCATCAGTGTGGGCATTAACAGGGAATCGAGATTGTACCTTGTCATGGTTCATACAACTCTACTAATTAAGTTGTACCATGTCCTAAAACCACAGAATGGTGTGCATGTCTACTAAGGAAAAAAAATAATTTTTTCCTCTGATATATTTACTTGTTAAAGATGAAAAAAATGATGTTTTCTGAAAAAGACATATGAACTCACTCCTGTAACTACCACCTCTAAAGGTAACATTTTTCATCGTCTACCATGAGCCTTATGACTTGCATTTGGCAAACTGTGTTGTAGGAATCCGTTTCCTCAAATATTTCTGAACATGCTAAACATCTCCCCAATCCACCCCCCAACAAAAGACCCAATCTATAGAAGTAGGATCTGAACATACTTTTTTCAGAAGATTGTCTGAAACTATGTATGTCTCAGTAACTATAGATTTGCCAAGTGTGAATCACCGTAGGACCATTCTTTTCAGGATTTTTGCTGCCTTGAGTTCTGCTTGTAACTTATTGATGTATTTTTCAGGTAATACATAGAAAATTTATAGTTGTGGGTTGTTTTTAAAGAACTGTTACGTTCATTTCCAAAGCATTTAATACTCTTTTTTCCATTAAAAACAGACAATCTCAAAATAAGTTGGATTACCAGGATAAGAGAAAAGCAATTGGATTTTAGTTGTTTTTAAAGAGCATTTGAAGAAAGATTATCCTTGTTTCTTCCTTCTGCATAGAGATGAACAGACTTCTATTAGCCCACGTAAGGCTTTACACTAAATTGAGGAGCAAACTATTTATTTTGCTGCATTTCAGTAGAGTAGCTTTAAAACTGGGTGTTTTACTCTTTCTCTTGGTGAACCATGAATCCCCAGAAGGGAGTGTGATTCTGTGGCAGGGTCTGAATTGAAAGAAATAGGAAAACCAGAGCTAAAATGGTTCTGCTACAACATTCTCTAGCTCCTTTTATTAACTGCTCAGTTTTAGATTTCTAACCACAGTAAACACAGTTATTGCCTCCAGGATCTGGATTGTTGTTGTAGCAAGGTAGTTCTCTGGGGTAATTGCGTAAATTCCCTTCTGTGAAGAACACGGAGAAAGTCTAGATGAAAATGCTTTCTTTAGTATATTGCTGGCCCCTAGTTTGAAACAAAGGAGAAAATCAGCATCACTTGGCATCCAGTTTCTTTGATGCAAAGCCACCATTTTTTTTCATCATTATTATTTTTTTAACTTGCAGTATGATTCAGCAGAGGCTCTTAGACAAAGAGTCAAAGATCTTAGTTTCGATCTCATCTCTGCTGTATACAGGTTTTGTTGCTCTAGACAAAGTCCCTTTACCTTTGCGAGCCAGTTTCTTTATTTATAAGGCTGTAATCAGAACACTAACCCAGTCTACTTTTGAAGGTTAATACACTGACCAAATAAAACTATTTGTGTGAAATGGCTTTGAGAAGGTATAGGAAAACTAACACAACCCACTTCTGAAATTTGAAGTAATGTTGTGTTCACATACATTTTGTCTTTCAATCAATACCTTGAGCACCCACACACTTTATCAGTAGGAAATGCTTTTGATTGTAAGTATCAACATGCAAGTAACAGCTATTTATACCATAGAGGCATTTATTGTTCAGTTCAAATGGAGTCGTGGGTTCAGTAAAGGTCAGAGACTTTCTTTTCATTCTGAATTATTCTTAAAGGGTGGACTTTTTCATCCAGATGCATGTTACTACCTCCCTTTCCCCAGTAATAAAATGACTTTCTAAGCTCCAGAAATCATCATATACACGTATAAAATTGGGAAAGGGAGCATTACCTATAGGAAAAGAGCCAGCTCTCTACTTGTACCTTACCATTTCATGTAAAAAGTATCTTTTTGAGAAGCTCCCATTAGATTTTACACAGCATCATCCAGAACTAGATTGTGTGTCTGCCCCTGCAGTGCAGAAGACCTAACTATACAGTTTGTAAGATGGGAACTCTGCAAGAGATAAAGGGGTAAAGAATGGCTTTGAGATAAGCAACCATAGTGTCTGCTACATCTAAACAGACAATTCAGTATGCATCCTTGAGAACACAACCTCAGACTCTACAGTTGCTGCTGTTGATTCACATTCTTACATGATTCTATGTTTTTCTTGTTGCTTGTTTAAACAACTACAGCAAGATAACTTTA
The DNA here is from genome assembly GCA_963574885.1 of Lepilemur ruficaudatus. Lineage (NCBI taxonomy): Eukaryota > Metazoa > Chordata > Mammalia > Primates > Lepilemuridae > Lepilemur > Lepilemur ruficaudatus. The sequence goes on along the minus strand of CAUYRT010009118.1, from coordinate 44,976 downwards.
GTGTTCCAAGTCCCTTTCCAAGTCTTATTTGCAGTGTGAAATTATAAATTGGTTTCTAGTTGTCTCTTTCAATCTGATTCATTGCTTAAAAAAAAAAAGCAACACCATTTTATGGAGATTGAAGCATCGGTCTCACCTATTAAGTTATCAATTATTACCAACAAAACCTTTGACCGTCTTTTTAAGACAAAGTCACTAGCCTAGTTTCTATCTTTCTTCAGAATTACTTTATTGTAACAGCCTCATTGGCCCATATTTGCTAAACTAGTCAGAGAACAGATTACATTAGAAACTTTCTCCTGCACCCCTTTGTGTATAAATATAAACTTAAGGATGACTCCCTACTCATCCTTCTCTGAAGAAAGAGGATTTGAATCAAGGTGAATTTCTATCCCTGCTTTCAAGGCTGGGCAGGTGATAATGAAACTCTTCTCATTACTCCCTCCTTTAAAAGAAAATCATTCCTTTTTCAGCTGGGCCTCCTATTATTTATGGTGTGCTTATTAAACCATTTTCTTTTTACATTATTGACAAAACTTAAATTGAAATAAACGAAAACTCAATTCTGATCAGTCATCGAAACTAAAGTGGCTTCCTCCTCTTCTCATCTTGCCCTTCAGAATTCAATAAGAGGCAGAAATAAGTGTTCATATGTACGTTGCTGTGGAACTTGTTCGTTGTCTCAGAAGCAGTTCTAAAAGTGCATTGAGGAAACTGGTGTAGTAACCACAAGGAATAATAATTAGGCTCTGCAACCCCCACAGACGCCTCTGGTATACTTGATTAACCTTGAGAGGCTTTAGGAAATGTTTCTAGAATAATAAAACAAAAATGTATTGGCCAGTGCTCAACCTTGCATACTGAATCCAAGGAACTCGTTTTCTCCTAAGCCAGGTAAGAAACATCTGGAAAAAAATTAGGAAATCTGTTTTCCTTTATGTCACGGGGAAACCCCCAACGTTCTGTTTTTTACAAAAGAGCATTACTAGACCTTGATTCTGTTGTTTACGCAGAAACCCCTTTATATATTTCTGTGGTACTGTTCTCCCCCAACCTAACTCAGTGGCAGCAAGGACATCTCTATCTCCCTCACCTCTTTAGCTGTTCCTCCCTCATAGTGGGAGTTCGATAACTAATGATTTAATAAAATGTGAATGTATAACAATTAATATTTAAATATGTGATATGTATATAGTATAATACAGAAATATTTTGTTGAATAAATAGGTGAGTGAGAGCAGCGGTTTGACCGCATAATGGGAAATGGGTGGAGCACATGAGGGCAAGGAAAAAGGCCTCATATTGCAAATGTAGCTTAGGAAGAAGAACTTTAGCTTCCAAACCTATAACGAAGCAGGCTATCAAAGAAAGGTGACCTACCTTAAAGGCACGGATAGCCTGACAGTGAGGTGAAGGAAGGGAGATGACAGGTGCTTCCAATGACATTAGAGCTGAAAGAGTTTCCTGAGGCATAGAGAGTTTGTGTCTAAAATAAATGTGATGCTTGATGGGTTTGATATTCATTGGAAACCTTTGGGAAAATGTTTCAAGTAGTTTGCTTTCCAAACCTTTTTCTTGGTAAAGTAAAGAGTGGGAATGTGTCACCTAAAGCCCGAGCAACTTGCTTCCCTTGGCAGCAAAGTCAATCTCTATTCATAGAATGGGCATGTTCCTGAGCCTTAGCAATTTATGTTTCTTTTATTCTCAGAACACATATCGGCCCAGCAAGTCTCAGTTCATGTGCTTGACATTTTTCAATGTTATATTGCAAAATAAAACATTCTTTTTCCCCATGCGCACTGAGTTTTCAGATGGGAGTTCTCACATTGCAGAACTATTGGTCAAATCTGACCATGTCCACAGATCCTAGTCTCCATTTATGCACTACACACTTAACAACAAGGAAATACGCAGCCCCTTCCTAGAATGACAAGCCTTTTGCTAAAGAACTCACACAGCAGAAGTAACTAAGAGCTAATATATAGTTTTCTTTCATTATGTGTATTTCCTAGAGTAATATGTGGGAAATTCCAGGCAGGTTATCACTATTTTGCTTTTTACTTATAAAACTTCAGCTTAATAAAAATGCTATACTGACATCATCTGTACCTGAAAAAAATTTAAAAATATTTCAAATGAAAACATTTTTACTAAGTATATGGTAAAATGTGTCATTGAAAACTCACGTCACAATTTTGCAAATGAAATAACAGAAAAAGACAAACAGTAACTTCTGTCCAACAAAAAAATAAAACAATTAACAAAATGAAAAGGCAGCTTACATATTAGGAAAATATGTTTGCAAATCATATATTAAGTAAGAGGTTAATATCCAAGATTTATAAAGGTCTCAGATAACTCAATGGCAAGAAAATATATAGCCCAATTAAACAATGAGCAAAGGACTTGAATAGACAGTTCTCAAAAATCATGTAAAAATGGCCAGTAGTTACATTAAAAGGCGCTTAACATCACTAATCATCAGGGAAATACAAATTGAAACCTCTATGAGTTGCCACCTCACACCTGTTAGGATAGTTATGATCATTAAAAAAAAAAACTCAAAAGATAACAAGTGTTAGCAATGATATGGAGAAAAGGGAATTCTTGTACATTGTTGGTGATGTTGTAGATTGGTGTAGCCATTGTGGAAGGTAGTATGGAGATTTCTAAAGAAATTAAAAATAGAACTACCATATGACTCAATAATTTATCCTATGGGTATATACATCCCCAAAATGAAATTATCACCTCCAAAAGATATATACATTCCCGTATTCATTGCAACACTATTCACAATAGCAAAGATATGGAAACAACCGAGATGTCCATCAGCGGACAAATGGATAAAGACACTGAGTATATATGAGAGCTGCCTGGAAGGTATATAAACCATTGTTAATATAACAAGAACAGTTACATGGCTAGATACTTTTGGGGCAGCCCTCGTGTACACATATATATGCACACACACACACACACCCCCACACACCCCCCAAATGGAATATTATTCAGCCTTATAAAAGAAGGAAACCCTGTCATTTGCCACAACATGGATGAACCTAGAGGACATTTCACTACGTAAGTGAAATAAATCAGACACACAAAGAAAAATATTGCATAATTTTACTTATAAATGGAATCTAAAAATAAAAGTCAAATATATAAAAATAGAGGATGAAACAATAGTTACCAGGGTCTGGGTCTGGGTCTGTGTGGGGAGAAAAAATGGGAAGATGTAGGGTAAAGGATACAAAGTAGCAAATATGCAGCATGAGCAAACCAAAATATCTAATGTACAACACAAGGACTACAGTTAATAATAGTGTATTGCAGTGGTCCCCAACCTTTTTGGCACCAGGGACCAGTTTCATGGAAGACAATTTTTCCACAGGATAGGGGCTGGGTGTTGAGGGGTGGGATGGTTTCAGGATGATTCAAGTATATTACATTTCTTGTGCACTTTATTTCTAATATTATTACATTGGCATATATAATGAAATAATCATACAGCTCATCATAATGCAGAATTAGTGGGAGCACTGAGCTCTGATCAGATGTTGCAAGCAGTGGGGAGTGGCTGTAAATACAAATCTTCCTGGTAAGCCAGCCACTCACCTCCTGCTATGCAGCCCGGTTCCTAACAGGCCACAGACTAGTACCAGATTATATTGTAATCAAGATTTTGGCTAAATAAGTAAATTATAGCTATGCTTGCTATGGGGGGGGGATGAGTAACTATGTGAGCTAATGGATATTTTAATTTGTTCCACTATAGTAACTATTTTACTACACAGTCATCCTGTATCACAGGTGATTGGTTCCTCCTATGTGTAACAAAATCCACAAATGCTCAAGTTTCTCATTTAAAATGGTGTATTTGCATATAACATGTGCACATCCTCCTGTACACTTTAAATAATTTCTAGATTATTTATAATACCTAATACAATGTAAATGCTATATAATTGTCATTATGTGTTAGTTTTTGCTTGTATTATTTTTATAGTTATTTATTATTATTATTATTTGATATTTTCTATTTACAGCTGGTAAAATTCACAGTGGTTGAATCCATGAATGTGAACCTGTGAATACCAAGGGCCAACTGAATATATGTATCTCATAACATCATGTTGTATATGTTAAATATACACAATCAAATTTATTTAAAACAAAGAAAAATAACAATAAAAAATCAGTCATTGGGGTTCTTCTAGGTCCTTTGCTTTTCCATGAACTTTGAAATCAACTTGTCAGTTTCTATTTAAAAAAAGCCTACCAGGATTTTGATTGAAATTACCTTGAATCTATAAATCAGATTGGGGAGAATTGACATCTTAACAAATTGAGTGTTCTGACACATGAATTTGGTATATCTCTTCATTTATTTAAGTCTTTTTTCCTTTCTTGCAGGAGTGTTCATTATTTTCAGTGTACTTTTCATTATGAACTTTTGTGCTCTTTTCAGTTTTTAAATCATTTCAAATATTGCCTATGTTGAGCATTTTTTCATGTATTTGTTGGCCTTTAGTCTATCTTCTTTTGAGAAGTTTCTGTTCATGTCCTTTGCCCACTTCTTAATGGGGTTGTTTGATCTTTTTTCTTGCTAATTTTCCTGAGTTCTGTATAGATTTTAGTTATCAGTCCTTATCGGATGTGTAGTATGAGAATATTTTCTCCCATTCTGTAGGCGGTCTATTTCCTCTAATGATAGTTTCTTTTAATTTGATCAGGTCCCATTTATTTATTTTTGTTGTTGCTGTGATGGTTTTTGGGGTCTTCTTCATAAATGTTTTGCCTAGGCTTATGTCTAGAAGAGATTTTTCAACATTTTTCTCAGATCTCTAATCATCAGGGAAATGCAAATCAAAACCAAAATTAGATATCACTTAACTCCAGTGAGAATGGCTTTTAGCAAAAAATCCCAAAACAACAGATGCTGGTGTGGATGTGGAGAGATAGGAACACTCATACACTGCCTGTTGGACTGCAAACTAGTATAACCTCTGTGGAAAGTAATGTGGAGATACCTTAAAGAACTACAAGTAGATCTACCATTTGATCCAGCAATCCCATTACTGAGCATCTACCCAAAACAACAAAAGATTCTATAAAAAAGACGTCTGCACTCAAATATTTATAGCTGCACAATTCACAATTGCAAAGATGTGGAAATAACCCAAGTGCACATCAATATGAGTAGATTAATAAAATGTGGTATACGTACTCCATGAAGTTCTACTCGGCCACAAAAAACAATGGTGATCTAGCACCTTCTTGTATTATCCTGGGTAGAGCTGGAGCCCATTCTACTGAGTGAAGTGTCACAGGAATGGAAAAACAAGCACCACATGTACTCACTATCAAATTGGTATTAACTGATCAACACTTAACGGTACATACAGTAGTAACATCCATCGGGTGTTGAGTAGATGGGAAGGCAGGAGGGGATGGCTATATACACACCTAATGGGTACAGTGCACACTGTCTGGGGGATGGACGCACTGGAAGCTCTGACTTGGGCGGGGTAAAGGTAATATATGTAACCTAAACATTTGTACCCCCGTAATATGCTGAAATTAAAAAATTAAAATAAAATTGCAAGGAAAGAAAGATATGAGATTTTTCTGTAAAGCATCACCTTTACTAACTGTAATAACTAGTCTCCACAGATGGTCTTTCCTACCCATGAACTACACCCTCCTGTGGGTTGCTCTTAATATCTCTTAATCAATAGAATGTGGTAGGATTGATTACGTGTGACTCCCAGGGGTGGATCATAAGATACCAAGGCTTCCACCTGATATTGAAACACTTGCTCTGGGGAAGCCAGCCAGCATGTGAGTAGCTCTACCACAGTGAGACTGCTACGCTGCAAGGAGGCCCAAGCTTGTCATGCTGTAAGGCCACATGTAAATCAAGACACCCAGCAAGCTCCCAACTCTTTCAGCTATATCAGCTGAGGGCCAGCCTTGAGAGTGAAGAGGCCATTATGGATATCTACCCCAATGGGGCTTTCTAGATGACTCTTGCTACAGCTGCCATCTTACTGCATTTATATAAGAGATCTGAGCCCAACCAACTTACTTGGAGAGATGAAAAATTATTATTGTAAGCAACTAAGATTTTGGGGTGGTTTATTACATAGCAATAGGTAAGAAAATGCTAACTACATTTTAATCTACGTTCTCCATTAAAATCTTCGTCTGTCATATTGATAGTTTTCCTCTCATATATTAATTTTCTTCCTTTTATTTTTTTCCCACTAATGATATGCTTCAAATTTTGAAAGATACTTGAAAAGGTCTCCTATTGGCTAGTAAACATCCTGTACAAAGACATCAAAAAGTCTGGCATCTAATCTACATTTTACACAGTGGTTGACTTTCTCACGACTGGAAGCAAGTCATACATTTCCTGAACCCTGAATAAATTTCATGTAATTGTAGCAGAATTTACTGCAACGAAGTACTTAATAGTGCCAATAAACAACAAAACTAGGAACTGAAAAAACTATACATTTTACTGTGAAAGATAGTTTTCCATAAGAAAATTTTAAGTTATCTGCACACTACAGAATTTTTTATGATGTACTTGATACCCATCAAACTTATATCAGCCATCTCTTCATTTAGAAAATGTTAAGAAAAAAAATGACCTTATGTTTATCTCAAATGTTAATGTCACATTTAATTACATAGATAAGAAGTTATATCTGATTCTATGTTTAATATTAAAAATTCTTATCTAAGTAATGGTGATAAGAAAAAATAGTATATTTTTCTAGGACTATATTGTGCACATTTAATTAAGACCAACTCTTCTAAGTCCTGTCCTCCCTTGCTCACCCCATACCCCTCAGGAAATAGAGGGAAGGTCTGATGTCCATGAAGAATGGTCAGTTTGACATTAGAGAGCATGGAGAATTGCATTATTTTCAAACAAACAATTAAATGAATAAAAAGAGTGCCCAGAAGAGATCAAGAGTGGGATTTTGAAACTAAAGAAAATGCCTAGAATTTCCCCTGGGCCTCGTTTCCTAGATTTTTAAGATTCCCCTTACTTTGTCATCATGAATTTCTTAGGGAAATAATAAAAATATCTAGACCTCAATATATAAACTACTTTGGTATAATGATGCAAGTGTGGGTTTGAATTTTGAGTAACATTATCAACTGGCTAGGAATGATGGTAAAGTGAACTAGCTGATCAAATCTGTGATGGTTTATAAAATCCAGAAGTATGACCTGTTGGCCTCACAGAATGACAAGGGTCGGGATTCTTTTTTAGGCATACCCCATCTTAGAGGCATAGGATCTCTAATAATATTGAATGCTGCTGACCACTCCTGAAAACAATGCTTTCCAAACTTATACTAGAGAAGCAGGTGACAAGTCCCTCTGACCACAGAAACAAATCCTATCGTTTTTCTTCTCCCATTAACATGCCCAACCTGCTATGGGAAGATTGTTGTATTACTCGTTTTGCCTCCGGCTCTGGGCTGAGGGGTAGATGGTGGCGGCAATATGTGAATACGAACGAAGCATGTGGTTCAGCCTGAAAGAGTGTCGTCCTTGTCACCAATCACAGCCAAAAATAAAATAACCCAAAACATTTCTTACTAGGTAGCTGGATAACTTCTCTACTATCCTCAGCACACAAAAATCGTTTTTCAGATGGGATCCAGCCCAATACTAAACATTGACATTACACTCAGTATAGAGGGAGAAATCCAATTCTCTCCACACTGTCCCAGACTGGTGGACAACTGCTTAGCGCCATGGCACCTTTCAGAGAGAGTTGCAGAAGGTAGGTGACACAGCTAAATTATAATTGAAAAGAGAAATATATGTGGAGAATGAGCTTCATTATCAAATTCACATAAATATTTAATCGATTTTTGATATGTGGAAAGAAAAGAAAATAAATGGTCCTTAAAAGTCAAAACTAATAGAGGCCAATCTCACTGGGGTTAGGTGGTACCTCATTGTGGTTTTGATTTCCATTTCCCTAATGATTAGAGATGATGAACTTTTTTTAATGTGTTTGCTGGCCATTATTCTGTCTTCTTTGGAAAAGTTTCTGTTCATCTCCTTTGCCCATTTATAAATGGGGCTGTTTGATTTTTTCTTGTTAATTCTTTTGAGTTCTAGGTAGATTCTTGTTATCAGACCTTTGTCGGAGGTGTAGAGAGCAAATATTTTCTCCCATTCTGTAGGTTGTCTATTTGCTCTAGTGATAGTTAAAGGCATTATTTATTTTTAAAATACATTTATGCATTTTTTCTTCACATATTCTAGTTCTTTCTTAAATTTTATCCTATTTCTTTTTCAAAAATTATGAATTATGAGGTGTAATAAAGCCTGAATCTGGAAGTATGCATCTCAATGGCTCAAGATTGCTACTCAGCTTCAGCGCAAATAACTAAATCTGCTGTAATGCAAAGCATTCCCAGAAAGTTGTCTTTAATATTTGCTTCATTTCTGTTTTTATCTATTCTGAACTTCTGAACCTTAAGTCAGGGAGAGTCCACCTTTTTTAATAGTCTCAGAAAAACAATTGTCATTATTTTTACAACTGAGATTTCAGTTCTGAACAGAACTAAATAGTTAGGGATTTTATTCTGCTGTGTTCACTGCAACATTGTCCGTGCCCAGAACAGTGCCTGGCACATAGTAGAAACTAAATAAATATTTTTTTTAGCAAATACAATATCATTAATTATAGTCCAATATTAACAATAATTATCATTTTATTGATTTGTGACAAGTATTTTGTGAAAAGGATCTGGCCTTTCTATTTTAATTTTGAGTTGTTCAATTATACCCAACTGTTTTGTAAAATGGTTTGAAACTTGGCAGGTTACAAAGCACAGCTGGTATGCTCAGCTTGGCAGAGCTGACCAGTCTCACACGTGCCCTATGCTTCTCTGCCCACAGCCCTGAGAGTGACCAGTCTGGGCGCGGCAGGTAGCTGTCTGGGGCATTTCTGAAAAATTATCAACACTGCTGGGTATATATTCATTTCATCCCTGCACCTCCCTAACCCCCCGAATGCTGGATTTAAGAGTCTGATCCTTTTCATGGAGTCTGATGCGCTGCATCTTCCAAACACATGATTAGCCACATGCACTACAATAGTACATGTGTGCACTGAAACAATTTGGAGTCCCTTCTCACCAAAGTGTTGATGATCCATCAACATGGTGAAGGAAGAGCCTCTGTGCTGGTCAGGATGACAGCAGCATTCTCTGCATGTTATAATGATATTAGAGATATTTTAAAACTCTTTGGAAAAAATATCTAACTTTGGAAAAATATCTAATCTGTATGCTAGATTACAGAATCAAGTATACCAAACATACAGTCGTCTAATAAGGGAAATTAATTTCTCGTTCCAGATCAGCTCTGCTCCGTGGAGTCATTCTGGTATCTATGGTAACAGAGATTGCACCCTCTTCTAAACATGGCTCTCAAGGTTGCCCTGGGAGATGTCTCTCTTCCAACTATATGGAAGAGTCAAAGAGTGACTTTGAGGAATAAATTCTTAATGGTCATATCTGAAATTTATACCTCAATTCTGCTCACATTCTACTGTTAAGAACTCGGTTGCCATAGCTAACACAGGAGGCAGAGGAACACATTGCCGTTCTGTGACCACTTCTGAAATGGGCAGCGAGGAGGGTGCTCTTGCTCTCTTTGAGGACCGCAGGGCTCTCCCAGCCTGCTTCCTGGTGGCAAAAGTTTGGAGGCCTAAAGATTGTTCTAGGCTTTTTCAGGAAGGTCTCAGTGTCTCTTTGAAAATTCAGTCCCCTCAAACACTCTGCTGACCCTTGTTGTATTTGCATCTTGTCAGTTCCGTGTACTAGTAACCACTCTAAAAGGTTTTGTTTTTCTTTTCTTTGTTTATTTTTTCTTTTACATAGTTCTTAAATCTGATTTATAGTTTTGCTTTCTCACCTCAAGTCTTCCCTCTCACAATCTAATGATAATTGAGATGAGAGCACTGAATAAATAAGCTTGAGTAAGGTGGCAACACCCTTAATCTGATTTTGGCTGAGCCAGGAGTTCCTTTGTTGAAGTGAGAAGTCTTAATGAGATTTTCTTGTTCAAAAGCCTGTTTCAATATTGTTTTTTTTCTTAACAGCTCAGAGCCTAGAAAGTCAGCATTTCTAATCTTGAAGGACCCCAAATTATTCCTTTTCATTTCTTCTCTTAAACTGGCCAATTCTTGCTTGAACTCATCAACTTGGAGTATTTTGTTAATCCAGGAAGTAAGCACCAATCTGGCTTTTCCCCCCAACTCCTTGCAACTAATAACTCTCCTTGCCATTAAAGGACAACTCTCCACCAAGACTGATGGAAATTTGAAGTTAAATACCCCAGCTCCCATAGTCCTTGCCTGAGATAACTCTGAAGAGTTCTTCCATGATGCGTTCCAAGATATTCAGAAGATTTAATTTCTAGTTGTCCACACAACTAGAATGGTGGCATGATGTTTATTGGCCTTCTTCCCTTCACTGCCTCACTTCCCTACTCTCCTACCTTGCTTCTTGAGATCATCCCTCACATAAACTACCTGCATTCAAATCCTTGTCTCAGACACTGCTTCCAGGAGAACCTAAACTGAAACATCACTGGATCCTTACTATCTATCTAAAACAGTGCCTAACACAAAGAATATAGGCAAGAAACATTTGTGGAATGGATTGCTAAACTCATCCTAAATATGGAATTCCATCCTTAGCAAGTATTTCTTCTCTACTTTCTTGAGCATTAGGAAGTTTGTCATTAACCTGTACCTCTGCTCTTCTCATTTCCCTTGTAACCGTGGTTCTTAACTTATGAAGCCCTAAATTTGATAAAAGCTATAAGCCTCTCTCCAGAAAAACATACAAGGACATGTACACTCATTTTATAAAATGTGGCGAATCCATAGACCCAATAGACTCTCAAAAGTCTCTATGACCCCAGATTATTAACTCCAGGCCATGCCAAGTCAAATACTACAAATCCTGAAGGCACATTCTTTAGCATACCTTCTTCCTTAAACTCTACCTGAAGATTTATTCATGAAGCTTTACATGAAGACTTATCACATGTACTGAGTAGATTGTCGTAAAGACAGTAGCTATGAGTATAGATAGAGCCAAAATGTCTGGGTTCTCTTGGGTGGATTACTTAACTTCTCTGTGCCTGTTTGTTTGTTGTTGGGTTTTTTTGTTTTCTGTTGTTATTGTTGTTTTAATCTGTAAAATAGAGCAAGTAGTATATATATTGCAAAATTAACAGGAGGATTAAAGCAGTTAAACCATATAAAGCACTTAGAAAATCATGTGGCCTTTATCAATCACTATACGACTATAACCTATTATTATTCTGCTACTCTATGCTCTGTGAGATTCTAGGGGTTTTGGAATAATCTTGATGTCTATCAATATGAGGTTTAAACCTCTGATTCCAACTTCAACCAAAGAAGCTTCAGTTTTATCTGTTTATTTACTGATTTCTTCTTTAGTAGGCATAGACCCAGATCAAGGCTTCAAGGTTTGTCTCAGCTGAAAAGAGCTACCTTGGCCAAAGAGATATCCCTCCAAGGAGTACATCCAATGACTATCCAAGGCCGGGGTACAAAGGCCCAGCCATTTCACCCACTGCTGGACAATTTTCATAGACCATATTTACTGCAGAGCTCCTCGTGGGTTTAGGGAAGGCTTTGCCTGGCTTGCATCACCACCAAACTTCTTGTGCCAAGTCTTGCTTCACCTCTCTCTTTCACAGTTGTAGTCAACCCCCGATATATAAGCTGCCACCAAACTTCCTCTCAGTGAGTGCTCAATGTCTGCTTCTGGAAAAACCCAACCTGCAACAACTTCTGTGGAAGATTCTTAAAAATAAACGAACAAACAAAAGAAACCACTGGTCTGCTTATATAGTTTCTCTTATAATGACTTTTAGTTGCTTCATGAATTTAGGACTTTTTATGTAGTACGATTATAAGCTTCTCAAAGGCAAGAGCTTGATTATATAGATGGAGATGCTTAATGCCTACTTAATTAACTCACTGGCTCTTTTGTTAGTTGATTAATTGATAGTCTCATGGAAATTTATGTTAAGCGCATTAGTGATATAAAACAAAATTAGCATTTTATTTCATACTGCTTAACATAGGTGCCCAAAGTATGAAACTTCAAATATACATAATTTATCCTAATTGCAAGAAGGAAAGAAACAGGAAAAAGAGTTTGTAAGTTTGAAAAATAAACTGTCACATGTCTGTTAACCAAAGCCTTTAGTAATTATTTACTAACTTGCCCAAATTCTTTGGACTTCTCTGTTTTAGCTGGACAGATAATAATCTACTTAACACAGTGTCTCATGTCAAAAATTGTCTCTGCCTTTGAGCATTCAGGCCCAGCCTGGCAATGCCCCTGGGAATGAGCAGATCCTGCTGCAACAAGATCTACCTTCCAGAGACTCGCTGATAACTCTAACAGTTGAATCTTCTTAATAACAAACTGAAATCTGCCTCCGTAAAACTTTCAACTGATTTCCTTCTTTTTTCCAATTGGAAAAAAATAATAATACGTCTACTCTCTTAAAGATTATAATCTTTCAAATATTTTAAGACAGCTCTTGAAATCCCCTTAGGATATTTTTGTTTCCAACCTAACAATTCTTTGTTCCTTTAAGAGATGAGATTTTCAGAATATTTGCCATCCTGCCTGTCTTCCCTGGATGCAGTCTAGTTCCTCAGAGTCTATCGGAATTGTGGCAGCCAAAACTTAATACCAGACAGCTCAGTTCATTGGGACTATTAGTTTCCTTGTTTTGGACACTGTATTTGTATTACTGCTGTCTATATTTGCGTTAATTTTTTTGTCTTCTTGTTATATTATACAGTCCATTATAGTATCTTTTCTGTCAGATCCTCATAATTTGACATTTCTCCAGCTTAATTAGATATTTACAATCAAGCAGCCTCCCCCCACCCCCATCCACTGCAACTCCCACCCCCTTGTCCCAGCAAGGATAGAATTTCTTCATTAATAACATGGAAAATTTTCCCATCTGGCCTTTTTAAAAAAACATTATAAATAGGAATTTAACTTAGATGTTGAGTGACATTGTTCCACTTACTGAATATTGGCTCTGTGTGTGTACTTTATAGGATCTCTGGGATCACTGTATATAAAATACAATCCATGAAATAGAATTTTATTTTTTATAAGGGTAAATTGATTCAGAAGAAGGGAAAATTCTCCCCTCCTGGAAATTCAAAGCAGGATTGCTATTGTTATTGTTTGAGGATTTTGTTGTTTAGTCTAGATTTATATTTTGTTTATATTGAGCTGAGTCCACACACCTTTATAGTTCCTGAGGTCCACCTTCTTCTGGAATTGCCTCAGAAATGCTGTCCTGTGGGACATCTACCATAAGAAATCGTGCAAGCTTTAAAAACAACCTGAATTTTATACAACTTTAAAGTCTGCTGTCGAGCAAAGCCACAGACTAATTTTTCAAATTACTAACCCAAATCTAACAAACACTGTGGTGGTTTGTTTGTGTCACAAATTAGATTATTGTTTTCATTATTTATGAAGATATGATTTTTCCAGAGGTACAATGTACAACATAAAAGCTGGTGTTCACTCACAGGCTGTTATATATCAATAGTCAATAGCCTTCAACTGAGGTTTCATGAAGTTTTGTCCCTCACCAAAGCAAGGCTTATATCTTCTATTTCATTTGGAAATTTATGGAAGGAAAATGGATCCCATAATAGGTATTCCAGAGTCAATATGCTTGGGATCCAGAAAAGTTTACAATGGAGACTCTTGTCTCAGGGCTTTCAAATTCTGAAATTGCCCCTCTAAATCACAGAACTTGAAATTGCTGGAAGGAAGTGATTATGTCACACTCATCTTTGTAACCTCAGTCCCTAGCACCATGTTGATAATGAGTAGGCCCTAAAGAGATGCTTGTGGATTGAATGAATAATAAATGAATGAGTAATAACCAGTGCCAAGTGTGGCAGTGAGCATCTTGTGACAATCACAAGCGTTACTCGAAAAGGCAGCAGGAGCAAGGCAAAGAGACGATCAGGGCAGCTGCAGAGGAGACATAATTGGAACGTGGCTTGGGAGACCAGAAGAGACGCTGCAGCGGGAGGATGGAAAATCACCAAGGACCACAGTATATGGCAGGAATGGGTGGCAATCTGCAACATGAGCAGGAGGAGGGCCAGGGCACTGCTGGGAAGTCTGTACCAGGCAAGAGAGACACATTGTGTAGGAAAGAGGTAGGGAGACAGCACTCCATGCACAGGCAGAGCATATGCAGCTTGTTAATTTGGGGGTTTAAAAATTATATTTGATATATAAAATTAATAAAGATGATGAAAAATTAAAACTAAGAACAAGGAAATGGATGCAAAGAAGTCCTTAACTACATGTATTTAATGATCATAACAATTTATTATAAAATGCTTAGAGCTATAGTCGTGCTCATGGGATGAATGATTTTCATGAAATAAAAACAGCTGTGGGGAAATCACAAACTGTAACAGTATCAATAAAACCAATAAACTAAAAAGATGTACCTTGAAGTATTACTCAAGTAGACAACACATATGCAGTTATCTTTTATGCCATATATGGCTCAATTAAAATGTAATTATAAAGAAATGGGCTGTATTTTGTAAACATCTGATATCTGACAAACTTGCTTACCATTGGAAGTTTTTTAATGCACTGGTATGCCTTGACATGTATGCATTTACACAAGTATTGCTTTGCACCTTCTGTATTACAACTTGCTATAGAATAAGAACAGAAAACACCACACAAATGGAGGAAGGATTCTAGGTTTTATATGAGAGCATCTATACTATGGCTAAGGGAAATGGATGAATATTAGGAATAAAAGCCTATGGTAATATAAGGCGTAGACACAAGGCAAATCTCATATTACAGTTAGAGAAGAACAAACATCTTATTACACATTGTTACCAATATTGCTAGAAATCTTTTTGTTTTTTTAAAAAGAATTAACCAGAATGTGCAAGATGGGTGAATTTTTCTTTTCTCTGAGTATGTATACTTAATAACTTTTAAAGTTATATATGTTTATTGTATTTGGATATTTTTGTTTTTAGTTTTTATCGAATTTACGGTTTTTAACAAATTTATATGCTCTTCACTATTTGTGGAAAAGCACACTCCCCCTAAATTATTATGTAACGTGATAGGTGATCCAATTAATAGATGCTTTGCATTTACATAGAATCCGTTTTGTTAAATTTTTTTATTTTTTATTTCTTTTCTTCACAGCAATTCCATGAGATAAGCAGATTAGATACAATAATCTCCATTTTAGAGACAAAGAAACAGAGACATAAAAAAGTTAAATATCTTGATTAAGGTCACACAATTACGTGACACTCCAGGGCTCAATTCGGTTTCTCTGTATCCTTCTTTGAAATCCTTCTCACACCTTCCTCCCTCCCATTTCTAGATGTCCCTGTCATAAAGCGCTGCATAAAGTAGTTAGAATGTTGATATCAGAGAAGATGAAGACAGATAGTCAGTCTAATACAGTCAAATAGTAATTGGCACTTGTTAGGTTCAAATCTTCAAGGCCCAAACAGGATACTTTTCTCATTTCCAAACTGATAAAGTATCAACTTTTACCTGTAATAATCACATTTACTCCTTCAGAAATAATCACTCTGTAACAGAAGTCAAGCAATCATTATTTGGGAATGAAATAAGCACAAATAAGACATTTTTTATTATAAAAAGTAAGAAATAATCTTTTATTATAAGAAATAAGAACAAATTGAATAGTGGGATCATAATAGAAGAACTTCAGTTAAAGCACTTGACTGTAGTCTTCATAATGAGAATGTTTCTAATGCATTATATAGATTTTAAGAATATAAGAGGTGGCATATCCTTCTGGACAAAAGACCATATACCATTCCAGGAATCCTGATCATCTATCACCATAAACACTCTCCTTTTCTGAAGGTTCCAGCTCATGAATTTTTCAATGTCATTCTTTTTCATAATAGTTTTGATTTTTTTTCCTTGACTCTCCATTATGCCATTAATATAATCCCACAGAGGCCTTTTCAAGTAGAACAAGAGCAGCACTTAATTACTGGAATTAAAAATGACAAACATCACAGTTTTTATCTAGTTGATCTCCTCTAAGTAGTTCTCACTGTAAATTTGAATACTCTTGAACCTGTGACATTTAAATTTTTACAAAGATTCCTACAATTATTTTTAAAAGTACTTTTACATTCAATTGCTATCAGAATAAGGCAACTTTTTTTTCTTTCTTAATATAGGACATTGAATAATTTAATAAGAATAGTAGCCATAGCCATGGAAACATTAGCTTTGGTGTCTTTGTTCCTGCTCTAAAGTTATTTCTCCTTCATTCATGTCAGTAACAATTTTAGATAAGCAAATTTATCAGTTAGGGTAGTTAGAATTCTTTAGATTCTTTAGAATTCATAGAAGCTGACTATGACTTATGTATTCTGGAAAGCTTGTTGGAAGGATAATAGGTTGTTCTAATAACCAATAGAAAGGTAAACCCCACTGTGAAAAAAAAAATGGTAACAAGTTCAACTCTGAGAGTTCAAGTGTCAGGAACCGTTCAGATGTCTCATCAAGGATTCCCACTGGAATGAATACACTGGGACATTTTCTCTATCAATTCCTACTTAGATAGCCGGTAAAGCATTATCCCTGGGTGTATCTGTGACAGTGTTTCTGAAGGACACTGGGATGTAAGTTGGTAGACTGGGTGGGGGAGACCCACTCTCAATGTGGGCAGACCCCATCCAATCAATCAGCTCGGGCCCAGATAGAACAAAAAGGCAGAGAAAAGGTGAATTCACCCCCTCTCTCCTGGAGCTGAGACACTCTTCTTCTCCTGCCCTGGGCATCAGCACACTAGGTTATTCATCCTTTGGATTCGGCACTTGCACCAGAAGCTCCATCCCGCCCCCTTCACCACCATCCTCATGCCTTCAGGCTCAGATTGAGAGTTCCACCATTGACTTTCCTAGTTCTGAGGTCTTTTGACTTGAACTGAGTTCATGCCACCAGCCTTCCTGGTTCTCCACTTGCAGATAGCTTATTGTGGGACTTCTTAGCCTCCATAATCATGTGAGCCAATTCCCCTAATATATTCCCTCTCATATATCTGTCTATCTCTATATATCCTATTGTTTCTGTTTCTCTGGAGAACCCTAACTAATATACATATGATACCTCAACTAGTATCAGTCAGGATATCTTGATTTTCAGTCTCATTAAGACTATACAAAATGAGAAAAGGGAATTCTCCTAAATAAAAGCACAGTGCTGTTAGCAAAGGGAGAAGGAATAGATACCAGGCAACAATAATAATGCATGACCAGTACCATAAATCATAATCCATACTCTTTCAAAAAAAGAATATATCAGAAGCTAATTAAAATGCTAGATGCATATAAGTCCCCTTTTTTCTATGGCCAGATTTCTAGCTCTTAAATTCTATAGTCACTCTGTTTCCTAAATACCTTCTATTTTTTAATTTCTACCAATCAGTCTTCAGCAACGACATTTTTACACAAATCCCTACCCCTAGCTAGCTGATCATTTATTTTTAGTGAAAGTCAATGGCCTTTTCTTTCTCTTCAATGGACTCACATTCTCTGCAGTATTCAATTCTAATGACCACAATGTATGTCATGTCTTGATTAATTGACAATATTTTTGTTCAGTACTTGTTATGCAGCTACTACTTCCTAAACTGGGAACATACAAAGATTGCTAGACCCATGATGGGTTTACATTTAAGTGGGACAAAATGGGTTAAAAATTACACATTATGTACCATAAGATCACAGAATAAGCATTTATCCACATACAAAGAGGAGCAGCTCACTGGATAAAGAAGGATGGAGAATATTCCAGGCAGAGAAAATGACATATGCAGAAGAACTGAAGCATAGTGTAAGGGGGATAATTCACGGCACTGCAGGAACCGTACATCACTTCTGTTCAGAATGTATGCAGCTGAATTTGTATGGCTAGGAGGGGCTTGATTGTAAAGGCATTTATATGACCTATGAAGAAATTTAAGCTTTAGCCTATAGGCAATGGGGAGCCATTGAACATTTTTAAGGCAAAGTAATAATCAGATTTGTGTCATAAGAAGACAAATCTAGTGACTACACAGGACTGGGGAAGAATGGAGAGAGGGAAAAAATTTATCACTGTTGCAACAATCCAGGCAAAAAATATACATACATATATATATATACACACACACACACACACACACACACACACACACACAAAGGCAATTGTATTAGTTTCCTTTGGCTATCTTAATAAATTACCACACAGTTGATAACATAAAACTACAGGAATTTATTCCCTCAGTTCTGGAGGCCACGAGTCTGCAATCAAGGTGCTGGCAGGGCACTGGGACTCTGGGGATTCTGTTTTTTGCCTCTTCCAGCTTCTGGTGGCTACTGGTATTCCTTGACTGTAGTCATGACACTCCGTTTTTGACCTACATCTTCCACAGCCTTCTCTTCTGTCCGTCAAATTTCCCATCTCTCTCTCTTTTCTAATTAATAGACACAATGTCTCACTATGTTGCCCAGGCTGGTCTCAAAGTCCTCGTCTCCAGCAATCCTCCCACTTCATCCTCCCAAAGTTCTGGAATTACAGCCATGAGCCACCATGCCCAGCCATCCTCATGTGTCCCTTATAAGGACACCTGGATCACTGGATTTAGGGCCCATCTGGATAATCCAGGATGATCTCTTCATCTCAAGAGCCTCAACTTAATTACTTCTGCAAAGACCCTTTTTCCAAATTAGGTAACATTCACAGATTCCAGGAATTAGAATGTGGACATATTTTTGGGCAGCTAATATTCAACCCACTACATCAATATCATGGAAACAGAAAGTAGAAAATGGTAGATTTGATGAAGGATTGATAAAGCCTGTTGAATAATCAATGCACAGAAGTGTCCCAAAACAGTGGTTTAAGGGAGATGGAAAATTTAAGGATAACCCAGATTTCTGCCTTGAAAGGTGGAGGAAAAACTTCTTTTTGTCTATGAGTATCCTTTTGCATCATCTTCTTAACCCACAGAACTCTAACTCGGAAAGGATGATTTTGTATCCTGATAATAATTATGTATTTCCTAAGATTCCCTTGTGGCTAAGGGTATCCTTATGGCCAAATTCTATAAACAGAAGTCTCCTGGATGGGATTTAAGAATGCTTTGCAAGAGATTCAACTTAGCAGACATCCTCTCTTTGCAAGTTTGTTCTTCACATTCACCGTTCACCTGCCTCCTGATGGGAACAGTGATGTAATCAAGTCTCTCCATGAAATGCTATCTCCAGACCCTAAGGCTGTGAGCCAAATGGGAAGGATTGTAGGACTGGAAAATAGAAGGGGACTAAGTCCTTGCTGGTGACACTAGAAATGCTGCTCCAGCCCTAACCTCCAAACTTTGTTATATGAGAGGAAAAGAAATCAAACAAAAATCTTTATTTTTAATATGTTGTTTTCATATATGTCCAGATTTTCTATTGCTTACATTTAAACAGAGACTGAAAAATATAGGGGATCATGTAATTGATTTTACCATTAGTCAAGATTTTAAAAAGTTACAGGGGAATGAACATTTGAGATTAAAGATACTAAGTTTAGATTTAGACAGTGTTGAAATTAAGATACTGTGTCTTAAGGGCTTAAAACTATTAATATAAGCATGGAGTTAAGGAGACAGTGTGAGAAATAGACATACATTGAGAGTCATCATTATAGCAATGTAGATAAGATCACACAGAAAGTATGTGCTTGCAGAAAAAAAGGGAAAAAACAGGAAGGAATAGGTAAGAAAAATGATATTTGCAAAGAGTGACAAGGAGCTGTAGTGAGACAAAGGGAAAACAATGAAAGAGTAATGTTATTGAAGTAAAACAAGGAAGGTGTTCCCAAACTTTTCCTTTTGCAGGACTCTCTTCAATCTTTGACACCTTACATCAATATTTATTGAATGCTTACCATGTATATACGCTTATTGATCATAATCTACTTTTCTCGGCATATTTCCATTTACTTCTTTGGAGAGTTTATTCACTTTTATGACTTTAACTGTACTTTGCTGTTAATTCACAGAATTACATTGTTAATTCTGATCTCTCTTTCCTACTACCTATAAATCTTTCCTTTCTTCCTATGACTAGTAACTCCAGAACTTTCATAACCCTCTTGGTCCTCAGAAGAAGTTTCATCACCTTTCATTTATTTTGTATTATTTGTGTTCAACTTTGTGTTTTATCTAACAGTATCTGAAGTTGGACAAATTATTGGAAACTTCAAAAAACAAGTTATTCAAATTTACTTTAAAAGAATAGAAGAATTTCGTTTAGCAGGAGTGTATGTTTTACCCTGTCTTATCTCAAGTAGGAAATACTTGGACAAGCAGAAAATATCCTTTCTTATCACTAGATTACAACTACTTGGAAGATTTACTATCCCTCTGAAATTAAACTGCATCGAAAAAAAAATCTGCCACAGATTTCTTTTCCCTGAAAACATACGCTAAACTAAAAGTAGAGTAAATTAGAGTCCCTGTGATCTGTCTTTATTTACTGGAAGGCATATATTTGGGACAAATTTGTTCTACAACTTGCGCTTGTAAAACTCATTTTAAACAACTAAAATTGCTAATGGTATTCCTTCAGAACAAATTACTCTAAAATTAGTAACTTAAGACAGGTGTTTGAATGGGCCCCAGAGATATGTGTCAGTAATTTGGGAAGGGATTGGCCAGAAGTGCTGTGAGAGTTGTTGGGGTTACAGTCATCTGGAAACTCAACTGTGCTGTATGTTCAGATGGCTCACTTCATGGCTGGCAGTGACGCTGGTCAGAGTGCCCACATGTGACCCACCAGTCTGATAGTCTCTACATAGCTGAACTTCTTACATGACAGACGGCTTTCCCCAGAGTGAGCATCCCAAGAGAACCAGGCAGAAGTTGCATGATTTCTCTTGATCTCACCTTGAAAAGAACCCAGCATCACTTCTGTTGCATTCTTTCAGTTATAAACAAATCACTAAAGCTAGTCCAGATTCAAGTCAAGGGTTACAGACCTCATGTTTTGATTTTTAAATGCCCAAGCATTTATCATTATATTAATAGAAGTATTTTTGCTTTAGATTTCTTAATGAGAAATGCTAAAAATTTTTACAAGTATGTACTATGAGATATTTACTATCATCTTTTTTCTATGATTTTGCTTATGAGGAACAAAACAACTTTCATTAGTGCGTATATGTTTATGCTGATAACTATATTACACATCAAAAAAAATACTATAGCCTATTGGGTTTTACCCTTCTACCCTCTACCCTTAAACCAAATTTTAAGAAATCATTAGTGTTAAAGCCTCAATTTATTAAAATAAGAGGCTACCTCTGGGGAGGACAGACTTAAAAAGATGTGAAGGTCTTGTTCTTTCAAGCTGTGAACAGCAGCTAACTTCCTGCAGTTTTGTCTCTGCAGGAAGAAAAAAACAAACATGCCTTCTTAGAGTAAAGGGGAAGGAGTAAAGTGAGGTCTCATGTTTAGACTGAGAGAAATTAAAAGAACCTTCTTCCAGTTTGTGTCAGTCTTGGGAGAAACATCCCTTAAAAATAGGTGAAGAGAAAATTTTAAAAATTTGAGAAATAATTCATTGAACATCTTTCATTGGTTTATTACAATTTAGTATATAACTAATGGCTCTAGATTTTGATTTTAAAAATATTTCAGAAAATTTTAAGCAAAGATTAAAACAATTTTAGAAAATTTTATTATAATAAATTTTCTATTACCTTTGTCATATTAGCACAAGAAGTTCAGACCTAGCTTTTGTTTTGTAAATAAATATATCCTGATATATAATTTCAGCTTCCTTGAATAAAGTTTAAATCATCCCTTGTATACATAATAAGTCAACATTATCTTTCAGGTTTGCAAAATTATACAAAAATATTTATCAAAGACCAACTCTCTAAGGCGCCATGCTATTTGGTGTATGAGAAGTTCAGACTCCTGTGTCTTGTTTTTACTACAACAGCCACAACAGAAACACAATAATTCGTAAAGCTCTCCATATGTCTTTCAAGTGTTATTTCTATACTTCTGGAAGCTGCCAGTAGATGACGGCACTGTTGTTTATTAATGTAGCTAGGAACAATAAGTACATTTCATTTCTAGCATAGACAAATGATGGTTCCAGTTTCCTGCTTTTCAAAGTAGTCGTAATACTTGAAGGTGCTTCTTGAGACAGTAAAGCCATCAGTCCAGGATTAAAAGCCAACATCCGGAAGATAGCAAAGGAAAAGTAGAAGACTGCCTTGGTCTTTGACATCTTTGAACAGTCAAGCAACGCCTGTCTATATTTGAACTCTTTCATATATGAGACAAATAAATCTCTATTTAGTAAAATGACTTTTTGATGAGTATTCTGTTATTTGAAGGAAAATATTGACAAATAATAGCATTTCGTTGCAATATTTTAGGCAGTCATTAGAGCAAAACAATTCTATTTGCTTGCCTTGAATATGGGGTCTAATCATGTCGTCTGTTCCTGAGGGATTACTCTATCAGAGTCAACTACATTTCTTCACAGGTAGACGATATTTAGAAAAGAGTTATTGGGGTCAATTAATCTAGAGAGGGACTTGGAGGGCTAGAGCCACATGGGTGAAGAAAAAGCATAATGGCAAAAAGAAGGTGGTTATATCAATTGCCTTTAAGATTTTCTTTATTTTAAAAAGGTCTGAGGTTCAAGTCCATCAGTCCATAATCCTATCCTAGACATGGAATAATGCTCAAGAAAAAGTTGTGAGAAAGCCGTTTCTACTTTTGTCTTACCCTCTTCAGGTGTGACTTCATTTTACTTTTGCAGCTGCTTTTGATGTTGCCTCTAGCTTGCTAGCACTCACTGCAGAAATCTACAAATATCCAGGAGGGAAGCACACAGCATTCCCTTTCTTCTGCATATTTTTCTGTGTATGAAGTTGGGATTCTACAGGTGTATGCCTTCTATTCATTCATTCTTAAAGCATCAATTGACCATCTACTACATGTCAAGCATTGGGCTGGTGTCTACACTCACACAAACATAACTGAAGTCTTTTATTATAGGATCTATCCATAGAGTCATGTATAAATCCTAGAAACACATAGAGAAGAAAGACTTTCCTGAGTGGGCGACAGGAGGTTCCACAGTAAACAATTAAACAGGGCTTCATGAAAACATCACTAGGCAAAAAAGGACAGATAAGGATGCCTGGCAGAGGTAAGTGTACCTCAAGGCACTGAAGTATGGGAACACTTTGCATATGTGGGCAAAAAGGAGTCTAAAGTGTATGAAATCCAAATGTTAAGTAGCCATGGGAGAGAAGCATTGAATGGTAAGAAGAGTCTGGAATGGCACACTGACAATTTTAAACTTTTAAACACATAGTATTTAAATTTTGCTTTGAATTTGAAGAGGCTCACAGAAGAGTTTTAAATGGTGACTAGGAAAAAAATAATCCTGGCAGAAACTTGGCTAAGAGGAAAATACTCCTATGTCCACTTCAGTCTCCTAACCAAGGAAAAAAAATCTCTTAGAAACATTTTTTTGCAAGGGATTACCCAAATTGCCTCTCTTCTTTCATCCCTAAATTTGGTCCTCTGATTACTAAACAAAAGTCCTTATTTATTCAGGCATTCCAGCCAGTAGTTTGATAGCTGCCTCTTCCCATAGAAATTCTCTCCCTGGTATTACATTTGCTAATAAAAAAAACCAGTTTTCCTAAAGAAACCCAGAACTTTTGTCGTCTTTGAGTATTTTTGAGCATTTCTAACAAATTGAACCTGAAAATAATAGCAGTAACAGTCACTGGATATTCAAAACAGTGGATTTTTTTTTCACACTTTGATTACATTTAAAGCCCCATTGAGTCCATGATAATCTTGCATTTGCTAAATTATTTTAGACTACTAAAAGCCCTTGTTACAATAATTGTACTACATGTAGATTTCCTTTTCCTCTGACCTGTTTAAGAGCGGGCCCTTTCTCCACTTAGCACCAATACTGATGAAACTGACTGGATGCCGGGCATGTCATCTCACGTCCTCCCCATTTCACTAAGTACAGATGCTAGCCACAGAAAGACAAGCTAATGTAGAAAAGAGAACCATTTTTATTTCGGTTTCATTTTCCCTCATTTGGTCTTCCTTTAATCCATGGGAGAATAGGAATAGCATAAAGAGAACAAAAGAGATTCCAAAGAGCAGGATGAATTTGCCATAAATGGGCAAATTTATATGAACAAAATCCTAGTGGGGATTCCTTCGGCTGAGTGTCATCTCAGTTTTTATGGGAATTAGCATAACTTAGTGGATTACGTTCAGGTTGACTGACAGTCATTGTGCCTGTGCTTGAATATCTCTGACAGATCATCATAGCAGAGCATGATATAATGGAAAGAACCTGTCACCTGAGAGTCAGAAGGCCTTTGTTCCATCCCAGATCTGACACAAACTTTCTAAGAAAACTGAAGGAGTTGCTTTACCCCCTGGCCCCATGCCTCAGGTATAGCATATATGAAATAGAGTCCACCAGTTAAGTTCAAAGATCCAGTCCTTTCATCCTCTAAAACCAAATTATTCTGTGAATACACTTTAAATTTAACTTAGAGCTATAATCATTTTAACTCTGGTTCATTTTTGAAATTATATTAACTTGTTATTTAAGCCCAAATCCATCACTAAGCCAGCAAGGTGTAGAAAGGCCTCACCTGAAATGTACAAAAACACATCTTATTTATTCTGGAATTAACTATTTAATATCTAGCCATGCTGTATGTAGCGTTACCACACATTTCCATACAATGTTATTCTCAGAAACTTCATTAATAGGCAAGAAATAACACAGAAAAGCAGGAAAAATAACATAGAAAAGCACTACACATATAGCAAGAGCCTTTGATATTTGCCTCAAGGTGAATTGGGTTCTGCAACCCATACCCTTCTCAGTTTGCACAGGAAAATAGCTGCAGCTGCACTCCTAGGGATGATGAGATAGAAATTATTGTCTCCTGGATACCTTGGCTATCTCAGCACAGCATGATCTCTACTGCATCCCTCTCTGTAGTTTGGGGAGTCCCAACTTTGAGGACATCAAACTCTCCCAAAGCTTTCCACACTTCTGAACTCAGATTGACTTTGTAGGGGAGGTTGTTTGTCTTGCTCTTTCCAGAAGACCCATGCTAATTGAAATACTGCTGAATATAATATGTACATGGTCAAAAACAATATGTACATTTCCACAGTGCCTTCACTGGATCAGCTCAGTTTTAGCAGACAAACATTAAATTACTGTAACAACTAATTTATCAGTCATGGTTATGGACAAATAAGAGTTAATTTTTTGTTTTTAAATTGATGAGAAGTTATTTATTCTGAAGAATGTGCAATCATTCCAGCTTTATTTTCAAGTATAAAAGACAAAGCTAGCCATAACCCCTTTCATGACTTTGTCATGTTCCTTCTAGTCTGTTTCTCTCTGTTCATTCATTTCTGTTCTTGCATGTGTATGTGGGTGTGGTGTACACAGTAAATACAATTGATACATATACTTTTATATATGCCCTCATTATCCAATATTATGTTGTAAGCTTTTCCCAATATTTTAAAATATTTACTATAACAAAAATTTAAAAGTCTACCATGTAGTCTATTATAATAATATCACCAAACTGAAAAATGTTTCTTTTTCTTGTCACTACAATAAAATGTGATGTCATTAACAGAGTTTCAAAAAGCTCCTTCCTATTATTCGGGTAGAATATATTTTCAGAGAAATACAAAATACAAAAAATGTTAAAAGGTAAAATTACTATATTTTAAATAGAACTAAAGAAATACCTACAATATGGTACATACCACGTGGATCAGTTTCCTAGGGATGTTGTAACAAAGTACTGCAACCTGGGTGGCTTAAACCACACAAATTTATTATCTCAGAGTTCTGAGGCTAGAAGGCCACGTCAAGGTGTTAGTGGAACTGTTCTCCCTCTGAAATCTATAGAGGAGGCTTTGTTGTCTTGTCCAGCTTCTGGTGTTTTCTGGAAATCCTTGACATCACTCCCCTCTCTCCCTCTGTCCTCACTCTGTAGTCTTCTGCCAGTGTATCTTTCCCATTGTTACAAAGACACCAGTCACATTGGTTCACTGCGTAAGGGCTCACTCTAAAATGACTTGATCTTAACTAATTACATCTGCAATGACTCTATTTCCAAAGAAGATCACAGCCTGAGGTACAGGTTTTAGGACATCGGTATATCTTTTTGAGGGGACACAATGAACCTATTCATGTAATTTAGAAAGCACAGTTGCTGTTTCTGCTTATGCTCATGCTATTTCCCTAATCTTGGAAGCCTTTTACTCTTTCTTCATATTTTCACTCCTTCTTCTCCAGAGGCTGAATCAGTGCAGCTTCCCCCATGAATAATGACTGCAGTCCCTATTTATCAAGTGCCTATGAAAAACTAGGAACACTAGTTATGGAGCACTGAACATGGATTACAACTTCAGCCTCCAGAGATATTTTCTTCTGAATTCCATTGTGTTCATTGTTATTACAATTTATATTTTCCTGTATTTTTAGGGTTTTTTTGGTCATATATCTTGTCTTGCAAATTAGATTGTAAATTCTGCAATGGCAAAGATTGGGTTCACTTTTTTCATATCTGCCAATTAATATTTGAATGAAAGTGTGATGATTCAATGCATGAGTAAATGAAGGAAGAAATGGATGAAAGAAATTGCCCACACTCGACTGCACCTTAAGATCTCTGTGAGTTCTTGTTTCTCAAGGGCTTGGCTTCACCAGGAATCACTTCTGTCTGATTTTATTTTCAATCTCTCCCTCCCTCTTGTCTCATTATTATTCACATTCAAACATGTTTAAAGATCTTCCATCTTTAAAATATTTCACTTGACCCCATAAATCTACCTCCTATATCTGTCGCCTTGCTCCTCTCCAGAGTCAAGCAAAAACAGTTTATTTTGACTTCCATATTTCCTACTTATTCTTTAAAATGAAAATTATTTTATATACTATGTAAACTTACAAAACAGTAATAATTATGGAAGACCTCAAGCTGCATGCCATAATCTGCTTGCTTTGATTTTTCTGCATTATATTATGCATTTATTTTTATATTCTCATATTCCCCAACTGAATGTATACTTCACAAATTCAGGGCTTTTCTTGTCTTGTTTATCATTATACAGACAGAAGCAAGCCTGACACAATAGATATTTATTGAATAAATAAATGACTAAAAATTTCCCTCCTAGACTGTAAGCTGAATGAGGGAAAAGACCATAGTTTTATTCACCAACATATATCCAGTACTGAGCACATAGGAGTAGGCTGACAAATAGTTATTGAATAAATGAGTACTTATTCAACATTCATTGAGAATATTTAGCACATATCATATTGCCCACTTTTAAATATTGACATAAATAATAATGCTATAATAGATGAATTAAGCTATCTTCACTTTCTAGAAAGAAAAGCATCTAAACATAATAGATTCTTGAAGATTACAAAAGTCGCTCTTTAATTAAAAAAAAAGAGGTAAAGGGCCTTTGCAGAGCTAGTCAAGGGAATATATTTGTTTCTCATTTGGCTTTTAAGATGTATAAAAATTCTATTCTATAAATTATGAAGAAGAGGTTTATCC
This sequence comes from Lepilemur ruficaudatus, assembly GCA_963574885.1. Taxonomy (NCBI): domain Eukaryota; kingdom Metazoa; phylum Chordata; class Mammalia; order Primates; family Lepilemuridae; genus Lepilemur; species Lepilemur ruficaudatus. The sequence continues at coordinate 17,140 of CAUYRT010009118.1, read as the reverse complement.
ACTTTAAGGACTTTTAAACTGTGGAACATTTTACTATCTCTGGATAAATAAAGGTATTAACATAGTTAAAATTTGTAGTTGCTTTTAAAAGCAAGGCGGCCTCCAATTTCACAGACAGTATATAGACAAGCTCATATTGTAAGGTATTAAACTTTACCACTGATGGTCAAATCTCACGTGTAATAAACTTGCCTGTATAGTCTCTGGGCTCCTTATCTTTAACTGTGCCTTGAGGTATTGGTCACGGCTGGCATGCTATCCTTCGGGGATCCAATCTAGAATGATAAATGAAAGGAAACAGGACATGATAAACACCCAGGAAAAATCAAGTCCACCAGTACTGCTGTTATAAGAAAATAACTACAGGCTTCCTAATTGCTTTACAACTTCAGGGACACCTGCCAATTATAATTAAAGAATCAAAGAGTAAATATTCTATAAATCTTAATAAGGAACCATGGAAAACAGAAGTCAGCAGGAAATATAAGTTGCAGCCTTTCCCAAGAGTTCAATGAAATCTCTCTGTCCGGGCCACTTAATATTATGTACAAACCATAAATCCATAATAAGTATATTACCTAGTGTAAAAGGCAATATCTCTTTGTCAACACATATTTTAATTCATGGTGTCAGAGACACACTATATTTTAGGATGAATTAGTATCAGATAATAAATTTTTTTTCTAATTTCATATTACCATGCCAACCAGCATGGTTTCCTGTAAAACTTATTCTTTGGAAAGAAGTATTTCTCTGAGAGCTTATATTTCTAAGGAAGGAAAGAAAAGGGAAAGGACTTGTATCATTATAGTCTACTTTGCATATTAATTTTCTTGTTATTTTTGTGATAAATTCATGCTTTATGACTATACCTCTGTTAATTTCATGAACTTTATTGGCCCTTCTCAGGCCCTTCAACCATAAGCAGCCATTAACACATCTTGTCGAGGGATTCAGATCATTCCTCCACCTGCGGAACTCACCATATTTTCATTCTGTGACATATGAATTGCAGTTCTCTTGACTTAAGGTGAGGTACTAGAGGGTCATGCAAAGAATATGGGACCAGGAAGCAGACAGATCTGACTTGCATCCCTGATTCTGCCTAAACTTAAACAAATAAAGAAACCTGTCCTGACCAAATATTTCTCATATTCAAGACCTTCACATTTGCTACCCTCTGCCTCAAACTCTTTACCCTTAGATCTTTACATCATCCAGTATCTTCTTTGTCTTTTTTTTTTTTTTTTTGAGACAGGTCTCACTCTGTTGCCCAGGCTGCAGTGCAGTGGCACAATCACAGCTCATTACAGCCTCCAAGTCCTGGACTCAAGCAATCCTCCTGCCTCAGCCTCCCGTGTAGCTGGGACTACAGGCATGCACCACCATGCACAGCCGATCATCCAGTATCTTCTTAAGACTCCTCTCCTTGAGAGACTTTCCAGTAACTTGTATACCCTCTACAAACCCTCTTGTCCTTGCCACCACTACCCCCAGTAACTCTCTATCCCATTATTTTGTTTCTTACTATCTGGAATTACTTTGTTAATTTGTTTGATATATCACTGCTTATCATCCCCCACTATTACAAAAATCAGTGGTTCTCAACTGGGGACAATTTGGTCTTCCAGGGGATATTTGGCAATGTCTGTAGACATTTTTTGATTATCATAACTTGGGTGAGGTGCATCTAGAAGGTATAGGTCAGGGATGCTGTTATTATACATCCTACAAATGCATGAGATAGTCCCCATGACAAAGAATTATCTATCCTAAAATGCCAATAGTGTTAAGGTTGAGAAATCCTGATGTAAATGCATAAGAACAACACATAAGATTTAAGTTCCTAAATCACTAAGGGCTAGAACATTGCCTAGTCTACAGAGTAACCTCTTGAAAATATCTATTGAATAAACTTAAATGATAAGGAAATCGGGAGAAGTCAGCAGGATGGGACCATAAAGCTACTAGCAGAGCTCTATAAATGTGAGTTTCCGCCCTCTTTTGTATTCTCACATTGTATTCTTAGTGGACACATCTAGCACATGTGTTCATAACAGTAACCTGCCTGGATTCCTCATTTACTTTCTGCTTGAATCTCCAGTTATGCTTCAAACTCAGGCAACCATAAACACACATGGATATCTGATACAAGGTCCTACTTTTTGATCCCACTTTTGCTTTTATGACTGATAGTAGCAAATACATTCTTCCTGATTCAAGCATTGTGTAAATCACAAATAATTTACATCATCCTTGATAGTTACAATAGCTCCTTTCACTGTTACATACCATCATCATTCCTTAATATTTTTTCTAAGGGCAATACAAAAATACACCATGGCATAGAAATTTATCTATAGCAGATTCTGAAAATGTATAAGATGATGTCTGCATTTATGGATCCTATTCCTTCAATCTACCGTTCTTCCATAATCAGCTGTCAATGTATTTAATCCAATTAGGCGTTTATCTTTCCTGACATTTATATTGGCCACGTAGATTAACGCAAGGTGTGACTTTGATATAATAAATCAGCAAATTATTTTCAATTTACACTATCATTTACTGGCACTAGAAACTGTCTCAGAAAAATGTAAAACACCAGCAGTTCATTATATATCTAATGTAACAGTTTAGATAATAAGGGTCAACTGAGTTAAAATGCACATACCTAAACACTCTTATTATTATATAATTAAATAACCTATACCATTAATGCAAATTTTGGTACATATTTAGCAGGGAAAAGATATCATATTTTTGTGCAGCACAATAGATTTTTGGAATTCTGTCTTAAATTATCTATAATTAATAGATGTTTCTCCCTTTGTACCTAATTAGTTCTCAATAAATAAAACACATTAAATAATGTTTAAGTCTGGATATTTTTTGTATTTAAATATTCTATAACCTATAGTCTTACATTTTTTTCCTTTAATCAAGTAATTAAACTATTATACATAACAGTGCTTCATGGTAGAACAGTTATTCAAGGTATGACAATAAAATTATGGTTCTGAGGAATTTTAACAGCCATATTAGAACTGAAACAGAAAGTTGTTATATACTTCAAAGATCTTATCTTACTAAGCCATCCATTTATTCTGCAGCAGTTGTTATTGTAACACTATTTTTGATTGACAGATTGCTTAGGATAGTCATACACACATCCTCAGTTGATTTTTGCCAATAGATCAGATTTTAGAATTAGCCAGAATCCCCTAGGAGTTAGTGAATATCTGAAGGCATTTAATATTTGTGTTGCTTCAAAAGTGAAAGCTAAGCACACGTATATAATAAATGTTAATAATTAAACTGATTTTTCTACATGTCTTAAAAAAATTGTTCTAAGGACAAGTTAACAAGAGGACTTCCAAAACTTTACCACGTTACTGGCATAGTCTCCTGAAGTGCCTTCTTATAAGTGCAAATACTATTTAGAAAAGAAAGTTTTGGTAGTTTTGCTTGAAAAAGACTTTTAATAAATATCTATGAAATAGCTCTTATAAACAATGTAACTGTAGTAGACAGGTGAAGTTTTAAAAAATGAAAAAGGCTTTCCCTGGAGCTAAATAGCGAATAGGCAGAAATACTCACAAATGCAAGAAATGAGTGAATAACAGAGAGCAGAGACAGTTTGAACTAAATATCACATGTGCGGCTATTTCTTTCTTCTTCTTTTTTTTTTTTTTGCCAATAGTATAGTAGATGGTAGAAAGTAATATTCCAGGCTTCCTACTTTATAAACAATTCAGCTTCATAAAGAATAATCTTAATGATACATATGAAATATTTTAGTTCTATAGATATGATGTTAATGGAGAAACACAAGTGTAGTTAAAAAACATGCTACAAGTTATACAGACTATACAAGTATTACTAGTTTTTTGGTTTTTGGTAGTAAAATTTTGAGTTCTTAATACCAATGACAGAATGGGCATCCTTACAGTATACAGGTGAACACTGTAAACCCTTCTATTAAATATATCAACCACAGAAACATTTCCTTAATTTGTGTCAGGAAAATATATTATCACCATCGCGAGTTTTGCTTATGCAAAAACTAAATTGTAAAATTTATCCTTGGTTTACTCAAAACTAACATTTTCTTTTCAGGACACAACCTTGGCAATATTTTATACCTGAGATGATTTTTAATTAAACAAAGACTATTGTGACAAATTCTAAAAGAAAATCAGTGAATGTAGTTACATGGACACACAAATTGAGCAGTCAAAGATCATGGGTGTGAGTGTTTTCAAAGGCCAAGACCACGGTCCAGTGACCAAAGAGGAAAATGGGCAAATTAGAGAGAAAAATCTGTGTGAAGATAAAGCAGATTGAATAAATTTGAACTATAACAGCCTGGCAATATATGTTTCTCAATTTTATAAAGCACTCCAAGGAATAAAAAAAGAGAGAGCATCAATGATTCTTTGGTTCTATATGGTCACCATAGCCTCCTGCCATGTCCCATCCAGGATGAGCTAATGAGCCCGGAGCTCATGAGATTACACAGTAAATCGAGCGATAGCTGCTTAACTCAGTAGAAAAGAGCACTTTTATTACATGATATCACCAGGCTTTTATGGTGAGCTTTATGAGATCTCACATGGTGATTTACAATTACTCTGTGTCACCAGTGTGGCACTACTGTTGCATTGTTTTGGCTATTAAAGTAACTGCCTCCTGAGCCAATTTGCAAACGAGACAATTCACAAAGCAGCAGTGCTTTGTACTGTAAAAATAGATGCTAGAGATAATTGGGCAAGGTGGTGTCATGTCACTTGTGTGCAGTTCATTAATTAACTGCTTGAAACTGCTATAAAATAATAGCCATGTCATCAGGATGAAAGTACAAGAGGGCAAAGGAATAAAACTTCGTAAGGAAGAAGGCAGACAGAAGCAGCTATTACAAAGAAAACTCAAGTGTTTCCTTCCCCTTTAGTACCCATTCTTATTTCCCTGTAGTTACAAACTTGCACTTCAACTTTTCTTATCATTACTTGTTAGTGTTTATCGCATGCTAGATGATGCATGCGATTTATGTTCCCCTCCAATATGTGGAAGCTGATGGATTGTTTACTAAAAGATCTCAGGGATCATTGCCACAGATAGAGTAATATCCAGCAGCTTTCTTCCCACAATTTAGAAACAAGGTTCATATCAAAGACATTCATGAACGTGTCACTAATGGGATTTCTCATTTCAGCAACAACCAGATCTTTAGCAGGTCCTGCTGTGGGTCAAGAAATAAATCGATGTGGGGCAAAATACTTTGCCAATAGTAAAGGTCTATGCGAATATGATGCCACATTTTAAAAACTGCATTAGTAGGCCTACTATTCTTATTTCATGGCCAAACTGGTTAACTGGCAACTGCATCAAGAGAAAGCACCAGAACCATAAATCAAGGTGTGGCCAGTGAAAAGTATCAGAAGAGTAACTCTGTGCATACCACAACAATAATTTTTTTTTTTCTGCCTTTTGGTTGCCAGCTCCACAGTGACCTTAAACCTCCAGGTAAAAGATAGACTTAACAATTGGAAAAGTAGATTTGGGAGAACTTACCTGAAGATGCCTCTGGCTAAAAAAAATGCGATACCAGTACATACTACACATAGCCTAGAAAAATACAGAAGTGAGTACTCAAAGATATTAAGTTTATTTCTCCATGAGGATTTCCTCTCTATGGCAATAACGAAAAAACTGGGTCACCTCGCAATGGTAATTTTCTCAGAGTTATAGTACACTTGAGTCAATTTGATCTCCTTTTAGCTGAACATTTAGCTAAGGAGGGCAGTGCTAAAAGAAGCAACCCATCATCCTTATCACTGAGTGTAAGGGAGAAGGTGCCTACAGAATGGCCTCCAAGGTCCTGTCAGTGATTGTTCAAGGGCTTAGGCTGATGAAATATTTTCTGTCAGGGCTTATTCCACATCTGACATTTCTCATATTTGATCTGTTAACAGTTATTGCCCACTATGCTGGTTTCAAAGGTCAGATTCATAAAAAGGTTATATCTATACCAATTGAGCCCTTCTTTAGGAACTTTGTTCAAATATGTGTTGTAAGCCATGATGACAAGTCTCTGATCCTTACCAGGAGCACACAGATGATACCGCCCATTCCCAAGGGATCATTTGTTTCCCTGTACTTTGATGAAGATAGCATATTTTTCTAGAAATACTGACAGTTAAAAAATTTTCCTTAACTTTGGATGATTTTCTTTTATATGTTTTTCCATTTATCCTTATTAAATATGAGAAATGCTACAATTGTATTATCAAGGAATTGTAACATCATTGGTAGATACTTACTGTAGGTATTACATTAATCTGAAATAATGTATTTGCTAATAATAAAAACCAAACTAAGTTTGCAAGAGGAAACTTTCAAAGTTCAGACAACAAGAACAGGCAGAACAATCAAACTGCAAAGAGGACATGGAAACCACTGAAGTCAAGGAATCGAGCCCCAACCAGACTTCTCACATCTCAGTCTCTAAGTATCTGCCTTATTCTTTCTTAAGTCAGGCCATCTTCCTCAATATAGTCTTTGTTTTCCTCTTTGGAAAAAAATAACTCCCTCCTTTCTAGCCTTAAAAAACTGTAAAGACTTGGATAGGTCCAACTTGAGTCTGTCACTCCTTGACCGATGAACCAGGGGATCAGGACAATGTGTGAGTGTCGCTAATCTTGAACCAAATGGTTGGACTTGGGTGAGAGGTGACAGCAGTTTCCAAAAGAAGCTGGGGGGAGGGCAGGGAGAGGAGGAGCAGGAAGAGCCTGTTTCCAAAAGAAGAGAAAAAGCTACTAGCCAAGTAATTGTGTCAAAAATTTCACTGGAAACAATACCTAGAAGTTAAAACAATATTTCAAAAAATGAAATATATTTCATACCTTCTCCTAAAATCTGTATCTTTCACAGAAGAACAAGTAAACATGGGAGATACTACCAAACCCAAATATGTATATATGTTGATTTTTACATATATATAACCAGAACTGAAAATGCCCTTGACCTTGTAGAGTTTATATTCTGAAGGAGATACTCACATGATAAACCAATAAATTAAAATTATATGATATCAACAGCATGAAGAAAAATACAAAAGAGCAGAGTGGGCAGGGAGAGATGAGAGAGTTAGCTGCTGTTTTATGTAGGGTGGTCCGAGAAGACTTCTAAAGTTGCCTTTGAATTGAGTGAGGCTGGGAGGGAACGAATGAGTCATGCACATACCTCAGAGAAGAGTCAAATGTTCTTGAACATAACATTTACTGTAACACAGTTGGATTTGAGACTGATATGATGAACAATGATAAAATCACTGACCTAAGAGTCACTTTGCCTTTAAGAAGTTGTGAAATCTTGGGTAAGTATTTTATTCTGGGTCTCAGTTTTCTCATCTGCAAAATAAATACGTTGCTCTGCTTTCCTCCAAACCTTAAGATCCTTGATTTGATGTAATTGTTTCGCCGGTACCTACTTCAGATACAGCTACCAAGCAGTTTCTGTGTAAGCCCAAATTGTCTCATCTCTTGCCTGGACTGTCTAAGTATCTTCCTAACTTATGTCCTTGTTTCTTTCCATTCTCCCTATACGGACTACTGTTAAGGCATAAGTCAGGTTATATCCTCTGCTCAAAGCCTCCAGTGGCTTCCATTTCACTCCAGTGAGTGAAAACCCAGTTTCCTCAAGACCTCCATGAACCGAGACACAATTCCTCTCTGTTAGGGACTGAACCATGTTCTCCCAAAATTCATATATTGAAGTCCTGCTCCCCACTACCTCAGAGTGTGACTGTATTTGGAGATAGGCTCTTTAAAAGGGTAACTAAATTAAAATGGGATTGTTAAGGTGGGCCCTAATCCAATAGGACTGGTGTTCTTATCAGAAGAGGAGATGGGGACACAGACAATATAGACAGAGGGACCATGTGAGGATACAGTGACAACGTGGCCATCTGTAAGCCAAGAAGAGAAGCCCCAGACGAAACCAGACCTGCCAACATCTTGGTCTTAAAGTTCTAGCCACCAGAACTGTGAAAAAATAACTTTCTGTTGTTTACCACCCAGTCTGTGGTATTCTGTACGGCAGCCCTAGTACCCTCTCTAGCATTACTTTCTACTAAGACCCTCTTGCTAGTCCTGAACACATCGGACATGCTCCCCCCTTCAAGCCTTTGCACTGCTTATTTCCTCTGCCTTAAATATTCTGTCCTCACTCCCATATTTTCTTCAAGTCTTTTTGTTCAATGTAGCCCTCCCTGACCACCTCCATTAAATATGCATCCTTTTCCCCCACCACACTTTCAATCCCATTTACCTTGTTCCATTTTTCCCTATAGCACCTTACAACTTCTCATATGTAAGTGACTCATTTTTATGTTTTCATTTATGGCCCATCTCTCTCTGTGAGGGTAGGGGTGGTCACCTACGTGGCTCACTGACCTACCTTGATAGCCCAGACCCACGCCTGGCACACAGTAGATGCTATGCAATATTTGTTAAATGGATGAAATGGAAAAAATAAACTAGACAATACTTTAATGATTATTTAGGCCAATTCCTTTTTATTAAAGTCAAAATTATATTTAATTCACTTTAGCTAATAAAATATGTAGCAATTATTTCTAGAGAGTTAACATTGGTCCACTTGTAGTAAGTATTTTTTGTCCACTGAAAATTAATATCTAAAATATGCTAGTTTCTTATTTGTCAGCAATCCATAGACTATGACTTTGCATTCCATTGTCATTAGTTAGGGTACGCTAAGTATGATAACAAATATCCCTTAATTTTCATTAACTTAAGACTACCAAGGATTTCGATGTTGGTTTTTAGTTGCTCACTTCATAGCACACAGTGAATACAGGTTGAGGGTAAAGAGAGTGTGGGCTTCCAGGGCCCTCGTCTCATCCAGCTGGTGGATCTGCCGTTCACTAAGTCCTAAAGGCAAGGAAAGAAGAGCGTAGAGAACTCGAAGGAGGATTTCGGGCTAAGAACTGGAAGTGGAGCAAATAGCATTCAGGTACATTCCATTGGCCACAAGTAGTAATCTGGACTCACCTACATGAAATGCAATTGTAAAAAGTGCCAAGGTGGCACAGATATTGGCAAGCTCTTGTCTCTCGTGAATACTAAACATTTTCTGTCACAGGAAGGACCAAGACAAAGCCATTACACTGGTGCTGCTTGCAAATAACAAAGAGAACATCACAGCTTTGATTTACATCACAGTTTTGAGTTGCTAGAGATCAAAAATAGAAAACCTGGGAGGTTTTCCTAATCTCTTAATTTTGTTGTTTTGATTCAGTCTTATTTTTAAATGTAAACAAACCACCATAATACTAAATATATTTATCTATATGTACATATAAAATAGACTACAAATATAAACTACTTGATAGGCATTCACCACTATTTTTACCTAAACTTTTCCCCATGAGTGCAAATAATTAAGTGTTCATTGTACATCACAAAGCTTTTGAGAGCACAAAGGACAATTTAAAACATGAATCTTAATAGATACTACCCCAAAATTAGTTCTTGGACTGAGAGGAGAAAACCATGAACTGACCCCTAACTTCTTCATCTTAAGTACCTTTCTAATAATAATAAATCATACAAAATTATAAAGTTAAGTAAGTTTGTTTGCTAAAGTTAGTCATTTCTGGGCTTAAAATATGCACAGCAGTGTACCAAGGAGTTAAAGAAATCTTTTTAAATTAAAACTTGGTTTCTGGAGTTGAATATCTTACAGTCTATATGAGTTGAAAATACATGATATTTTAAGTTTTTGATGGAAAAAACATGAGTTTGAGAGCCAGACCTAGTGTTGAGTACTATTGCTAACACTTCTAATTATGTGAGTTTGGCAAATCACTTAACTCTCTAAGACTTAGTTTCCTCATCTGTGAAACAGAGAATAATAATTCTTACCTTGGAGGGATGTTATATATTTTAGAATTAATTATGAGAGCAACTGGCTCAATTCTTGCCCCATATTAGCCCCTGAAAACACTATAGCAATTTTTATTTCTCTTTATGGTAATAAATTTTAAGGGCCAAATAAATTGGAGATAATAACTGCAATGAAAGTTAAGAGATATGGGAAATAAAACATAAGCTGAAATAATGGGAAAGGAAGTTTTGAGTGTGCTGGAGCTGAACTTTAAATTATTGGTAGTCTTTGGATGGAAAAGGCAAGAACACAGTGGATTTCATTTCGGAAGTGAATATGAGCCGTTCAGAGAATAAATGGAGCAACTTGGCCAAAGAAACAGACATTGACACATTCAGGGATTATACATATTGAGTTTACTATGTTGCTCTTATGTATTCTTAAAGATGAATACCAAAATTGTCAATGTTCAAATTTATGAAAGTTTAGTTTAATAACAATGTTCAACAAGTATTAAGAAAAATACGTTATGGAACTATTACTTAAACATTTGTGTTAATAAAAGCCAAATGGAATGTGACAGCCATTTATAGACTAGTATTATAAGGATATTTGAATAATAGCTTAATTTCTTATGTATTGTCCATGTTAACTTTTGCAATTTGCACAATATTTAAAATTAAATAGTGAAGCAGGATATATCAAATTCCTATTTAAAACATCATCATAGGAAAAATTTTAGAATCCCTTCACATTTTATAATAGTTACTATGGGTAAAGATTATTGATGGCAGTGGTGTGAATTTTCATTCATGATGCTTCATTGATCCTAAGACAGAGAGAAGACAGATATGAAAATGGACAGATTAAATAGGTTGTAACCTCCCCTTTCATGACTTTAAAGAGATAACCTGACTTTAAGGAGATGAGAAATGCATATAAAATACATTTTGTTTTCCATTGTTTTCTATGAAGTTGTATTTTAGAACATATCTTTATTAAAATAAACAGAAAAATAAGTAAGCCTATAAACTTATTCTTATACCTTGTTCAAGGGTAGCTACATGGCCATGGACAGACAAAAAAACTAGAAAGGTGTTTTGTTAAAAAATAATAACAATGATAACAACATATTTTTAACATTTATATCAGTGATTATGAAACAGTATTTCAAAACTATCCTTCAAGGACTCCGCTCATTTTTACTCTTAACTGAAAGAGTAGAGTTCAATCCAGATAACATTCATGCTCAAATCATTATTTACTCTCTCTTCTGGGCTACCCCAATGCCAATCGGAGGCTCAGACTAAGACAACTCATATTGAAATACCCTTGGCATATCACACACACCCATGAACACACAATGTGAAATAATTTAAAGTCTTATTTTCTAGGACACATGATATAATTTTCTAACCCAAGGGTATTAAAAATTTGGTAGGTAACAAAACAAACAAACAAGCCTAAAGTTTAGTTCTAGTTTTTGTTTTTTGACTTCACTAACATGACTACATCAACACATACAGTATTTCATTTCAGCCAAAATTTTAGTCCCTGCTTGATTTTATTTAAATGTTTTAGAAAATTAATTTCAGTCAAGTAATTACTATTAGGAAACATCATACTTACAACATTTGTGACATATGAATTAATGTAAAAATGGATATTTTATTTACAACCATGTCTTCATATAGAAATCAGTGGGTCAAAAATACTGAGCACTGAGTTTACCCTAAACCCATATTCCATGAGTATTTAATCTATTAGTAGAAATGACATCTAAATAAAGCAAAAGTACACCAAAAATGGGTCATACATAGCAGTCTACCTAAGCAATTATGATACCACAACTGTAGACTTGAATAAAATGGAAAGTTAAATTTGATTATTGCTTCTTCTTCCTTTCTTCCTCCTTCTCCTTCTCCTTCTCCCTCTTTTTTGTCTTCCTCTTCTGATTATTTTTGCTATTATTATTATTGGCTATTATGCCTTGTGTTCTCAGATTCATTATATCCCTTATGTCTTAGTAAATATATTTAATACATAGTTAAGCATTACTTGCTGGGGAAATAAAACTTCAATTAAATGGACTATCATTTGTTCATCTCTCTAGAATATGATATTATTTATACATTAAATGGAAAAATGAAAGAAGGACCTTAAAATCCAAATTTCTTGCTTGGTAAAAGATGAAAAAAAGTAAGTACAGAAGGAATAAGGGCTAGATGAAGGAAAGAAGACAAGAAAGAAGAAAAGGAGGATGAAGAGAGGGAGGGACAAGAGCCAATTCACCTAATTCTGTTTGTATGGGAAATTGATCATTGTCTGAAACAATATGTCTTAAGAAGCAGAAACAACTAAAATGGTAACTCTTGGATTTTAAATTTCCAGAAAAATAATAGTTGGATAATTTTTAATTTCTTCTTTAAAGAAATATGCCTGATCTTTAAATTTTACTGGTCAATGCTCTTAAATTCTGCACTAATAGAAGACCTGACCTGAAAAGTTCTATTTACCAGCTGGAGAAGGAATGGCAGGGGGCAGAGTGTGGCAGACAGTTACAATTTCTAACCCAGACAGTGACAGCTTAGTCATTATACTGAAATCTCTTGTTTGTTCTTTAAGTCCAGTACTAGATACGTCCCTTTCTCCTATGATTAAATCTACTGCATCCTAAAAAAACTTCTATCGAGTCCTCCTTCATATCCTCCTCCCCGACACACATTGAACTTTTTACCAATCAATAACTCAAACCTCACCATCTCAACCCACTTTCATTGCTGCCCGAATTCTTGGTATAATCTATGAATTGAACTTCTTATCTTTTCCCCTAAGTCCTCCAATCCACCTTCCATACTGCTTTCTGGATCTTCAAACTATTAATGTTACTCAGTTAACTGTTTTTAATGACAATCCCCTCACTATCTGTAAGATAAAGTTCACATCTATTGACACAGCATTCAAGGATCATAAACCTTTCTGACTGATACAACAAATATTGTTACATGTTCTCTATAAGCAAGAAACTTTGTTAGATTCTGTGATTATAAAGATGAAAAGACAGCTGCTGCCTTCTTAAATTACACAACCAATGAGGGGACAGAAATGGAAATAATCAAAATTAATTGAGACTATTTCTTAAATAAACCTTAATAGCAATCACAAAAAAAAACAGTATTTAATACCTCTTTAAGCAAGTTGCAACCCAAATAAATACTTTCTTTCAAAGTGATTATTATATATTCACGCATTCATTCAATAAATATGTATTGAGTTCTTACTATGTGCTAAGTACTGACTTAAGGAATGGGAAATATATTCAATAAACTTTTGGTGAATGAATAAAGCAGTGAATGAATTACAGCTTAACTTTACACACTTTCACATTCCATTGATGAATCCACAGGCAGTTTCTAGAAGGCTGTGTTGCCACCGTGATACATCACCAGATTCCCCTTCAAGACTGACAGACATACTCCTCTAGCTTCACGTGCTGCTTTTAGGTGGACAGCTCTCGGCTGTGAGCCTCTTCGGTATTACCCTGCCTACTGAGAGTTGACTCACCCAGGGCGATGCCCTCTTTACAAGGCAGTCCATATCCAGTGACTATGGACAACCAGTGGATATGGCAGTCCGCGTCAGCGTGAGGAGACGAAAGGCTCAGTGTCCTCCCCCAGTGGAGCGGCCACCTGAGCTTCGCAGTTCACCACGCAGCCAGCTGAGGCCTTTGTTGCGACCGCACTGCAGACCTGCTCTCCCTCTGCCCAGGGTTGCTTCCTTCCCGTCCTTCCACAGGTGGTGATAACAAGAGCGCTCCCTAACAGACTTCCTGCACACCAATTTTTAACTCAGGGTCTGCTTCCCGGGTAAACCTACCTGTGACATAGACACGCCTATTTTCTCCCCTCATTTACCAATTATGAGTTTATCATTCAGCATGTACTTCAAATATAGCAATGAGTTCACAAAACTCTGAGCTGGCCCCAAATAATATGATTCTCAATGGGCTAAACAAAGGAATTATAAAAGTTGTGTTAACACTTATTGAGGGTTCTCTTTATACATATTCTTCTAATTTAACTATATAGACCAGGACAATATAGCTGATATTCACTGTAATATACTGAAGTAGTCAGTGAGATTTTAAGAAGGTCATAGAGTCATAATTGTTTATGTCTTCAGATAATTCATTAACAAATGAGTATTATTAAGAAACTATAAATCTCTGCAAATATGACAATTTAAATATAAACTTCTAATTGAATTTAAAAATATATGCAAATTATTACTTGAAATTATGAAGATTACTATAAATTCACAATGATTGAAATATTCAGAAAGCAGAGATGAACAATATAGACATGCTTATGTGTTTTGTTTACTAATATGCATGCAGACCCATATAAAATGACTGCAGTAATATTCACTTATTTTGAAGTATCTTGCCTTTTTGAAAATAATATGCAGTATTGAAAATTATGGTAGGTATTAAAACACTGCAAACTAAAAAAAATCACAAGAAACTCTAAAGAAATTATGGCATGTGTATACTGTTTTTTCCTAAAATATTACTACTGTTCTTCCCACTTCTATATGTATAAAATTATATGAATTTACATTAAAATAATTTAGATTTACCGTTTAAACCTTCACCAATAAGGACACTCATAAATTTAATTACTGCTGCTACTTTCTAATTTGCACAAATCCACATGTTGTGTTTATTATACCAGAGTCAAAAGCAAATCTCTGTTTTTCTGAATTATTTTTTTTTCTTTGGTCAAAGTATTACCAAAATTTAAAAATAAGGTTAAAATTTGCCTCCTCTGGAGTACCTAAAAGTTTCATTTTCAAGTTGCTTTAAAATACTCTAAAATGTAATTTTTATCATATTTTAAGAAAGAAAAAATCACCTTGAGGCAGTTACCTATTAGGATTCTGCCTTACCTCAGTGGATTATGGACTTTAAAACTAAACCTGAACACATCTTAAAAAGGTGTCCAAGCTTAACTATCTTGTCCTATAAATATGGAAGTCACTTTGACAATAATTGGATCTCCCTAATACCCATATGGATTCAAATGTTGCAGAAAGGAAATGGATTGTAAATTTTGGCAACTGAACTTAACTATACTTCCATATGTATGCTTTACAACCACAGGATTTGGAATTTGAACTGTTGTTACAAACCATTTTTGCTAATTAGAAGTGTCTTCATTTTTTACCTTCACAAGTTAAGTTGCAAGAAGCCCAATGTTTGCCTTGCTTATCTCAAATTCCCATTTGGCAGGCACTGTAAAAACTAACTCCCAAAGAGCAGTCATATGCCTGAGTCTCCAACTTGGCACAGCTACTAGCTTTGACCTCAGGGAATTTTCCTGTGTGAATCTTCCTGTGGTTTACCTCTGAGAGTTCTCTCTAAATTGAAAGGGAGCAAGAGAGATGGGGAAAAACAACAGCTCAACAAGCCAGGTTTATTTTAAGTGGTACACAAAAACAATTCTCTTGCAGGACCAAACTGCTACAACATGGTCTCAGTTAATTACTCTTCACAAAGTTATTCAGGAAGAGCAAGGCCAATTAGCTTAACAATTAAAAGGTGTGCTAATAGAACAACACACATTCATCAGAATTAACACCCAGAAATGTTTCTATAGACATCGCATCAATCAAAGTGTAAAAACTATGG
Organism: Lepilemur ruficaudatus; assembly: GCA_963574885.1. NCBI lineage: Eukaryota > Metazoa > Chordata > Mammalia > Primates > Lepilemuridae > Lepilemur > Lepilemur ruficaudatus. The sequence goes on along the minus strand of CAUYRT010009118.1, from coordinate 1,542 downwards.
ATCTTGGGTGATTGCAGCCCTCATCATGCTCACGTGCCATACACCGATATAGGATCTGATCGTTTTCTGTTTATATTATGTCCACCATGGGAATTCTGTCTAGCCTGTGTCTTTATAAACAGGTCAGGGTGACTGAACTAGAAATAAAGGACATCTAAAATTCAAGATTTAACTAGCATAAACTATTGATTATGTGTTTCTAGATGCCAGATGGATCTCAATATTGAACTGTGTAATATGTCTTTTCCATGAATTTTTTGATAATATTTTCAGTTATTGCTGAATTTGTAGTATTTTCTGTTTCCACTGTGAGTGGTGGAGAGCTGGAATCTGACAACTAAGCTCCCTGCTTCAAGTCCAAGCTCTATCATCTACTAATTAACTTTGGAAAACTGAATTAATCATCTATGTGAACATTTGCCTATATGTCCTCAGATGTATTTCCTACTCTGCTCTTATTCTACTTTTCTATTGAAGGGAACTGCATTTTTCAGGCTCCTTTTATTTTCTGGCTTCTTGTTAAGTGCAGCCAGTGGAAGAAACTGTAGAAAACTACAGGACAGGATGAGAGGAAAAAGGATGGTATTTCTGTGCCTTCCTCTCTGCTTCATGTAGAGTCTCTGGCAGATTCCTCTTTGGACAGCCACTAACTCACTGGGCACCTGCAGGGTAGACCCACTGTGGTTCTACCTTCTGCAAGATGACCCCCGAGCCAGACTTTGTACCTGTAGAGTTGAATATGGCTCTTAGTTCTCTCATTATTTATGTAATTAATTTCCTATATTTAATTCCCTCTTTTTGCAAAATATCCAGAGTTGTCTATTTCCCTGATTGGACACTGATAGTTATCCCTACACATCCCTGCTTCACTCCCTCACCTGTAAAATGGAGTTACTTACAATGCTGAACATACAGGGTAATTCTGAGGATTAATAAATGCAACTGTTCTCAAGCTTCAAGGTGCATCAGAATCATCTTGAGAGCTAGTTACAGTGCAGATTTTAAGGCCTCGCCCTTGGAGTTTCTGACTCATTAGGTCTGAAGTGGGGTCCAAGAATTTGCATTTCTGACAAGTTCTCAGGTGATTTGGGTGCTGCTGGTCCACAGACCGTACTTTGAGAACCATTTATTTTAAGTATTCTATAAAGTTCTAAGAATTAATTCTCACCGTCATCCTGCAATTTTAGTTTGTTCTTCCTAATTACAGATGTAGCCAGGATTTGAAGAAATTCTCAAATTCAGAATAGGCCAATAAATCTGAATATAATGAGGAATTTATGTGTAAATGTCTTTGTGTCATTTTACGTAGGATTGAATCACTTTTCCAAACATTTTCTTCTGAATATGTATGTATGTTTGTTTCTGTATGTTTGTTTCTAAAGCTGTTTATGCTTTTTGTACTTTTTTTTTTTATTGGGGGAAAACTACAAAGCATTTACAGTACAATGTTTACAGTCACAATTTGTAGTGAACTGATTTCCCAAAATATATTACCACTCAAGTTGACTTATCTTGTTACATTCAAAAACCTACTCTGTCAAA